>JBBDGP010005442.1:0-49635 GCA_037952835.1 Lithobates septentrionalis
GGGAGGTGGTGGTGAGAATTGTGGGGGGGGGGGTGGTGGTGAGGTGGTGGTGAGGATGGTGGAGGGGAGGTGGTGGTGAGGATGGTGGTGGTGAGGATTGTGGGGGGAGGTGGTGGTGAGGTGGTGGTGAGGATGGTGGAGGGGAGGTGGTGGTAAGGATGGTGGAGGGGAGGTGGTGGTAAGGATGGTGGAGGGGAGGTGGTGGTAAGGATGGTGGAGGGGAGGTGGTGGTGAGGATGGTGGGGGGAGGTAGTGGTGAGGTGGTGGTGAGGAGGTGGTGAGGATGGTGGAGGGGATGGTGGAGGGGAGGTGGTGGTAAGGATGGTGGAGGGGAGGTGGTGGTGAGGATGGTAGGGGGAGGTGGTGGTGAGGATGGTTGGAGGGAGGTGGTGGTGAGGATGGTGGAGGGGAGGTGGTGGTGAGGATGGTGATGGTGAGGATGGTGGGGGGAGGTGGTGGTGAGGATTGTGGGGGGAGGTGGTGGTGAGGTGGTGGTGAGGATGGTGGAGGGGAGGTGGTGGTGAGGATGGTGGAGGGGAGGTGGTGCTGAGGATGGTGGAGGGGAGGTGGTGGTGAGGATGGTGGTGGTGAGGATGGTGGAGGGGAGGTGGTGGTGAGGATGGTGGTGGTGAGGATGGTGGGGGAGGTGGTGGTGAGGATGGTGGAGGTGAGGATGGTGGAGGGGAGGTGGTGGTGAGGATGATGGAGGGGAGGTGGTGGTGAGGATGGTGGGGGGGAGGTGGTGGTGAGGATGGTGGGGGGAGGTGGTGGTGAGGTGGTGGTGAGGATGGTGGAGGGGATGGTGGAGGGGAGGTGGTGGTAAGGATGGTGGAGGGGAGGTGGTGGTGAGGATGGTGGGGGGAGGTGGTGGTGAGGATGGTTGGAGGGAGGTGGTGGTGAGGATGGTGGAGGGAGGTGGTGGTGAGGATGGTGATGGTGAGGATGGTGGTGGTGAGGATGGTGGGGGGAGGTGGTGGTGAGGATGGTGGGGGGAGGTGGTGAGGATGGTGGAGGGGAGGTGGTGGTGAGGATGGTGGAGGGGAGGTGGTGGTGAGGATGGTGGAGGGGAGGTGGTGGTGAGGATGGTGGAGGGGAGGTGGTGTGAGGATGGTGGAGGGGTGGTGGTGCTGAGGATGGTGGAGGGGAGGTGGTGCTGAGGATGGTGGAGGGGAGGTGGTGCTGAAGATGGTGGAGGGGAGGTGGTGCTGAGGATGGTGGAGGGGAGGTGGTGGTGAGGATGGTGGAGGGGAGGTGGTGAGGATGGTGGAGGGGAGGTGGTGCTGAGGATGTGGGAGGGGAGGTGGTGCTGAGGATGGTGGAGGGGAGGTGGTGGTGAGGATGGTGGAGGGGAGGTGGTGGTGAGGATGGTGGAGGGGAGGTGGTGGTGAGGATAGTGGTGGTGAGGATGGTGGGGGGAGGTGGTGGTGAGGATGGTGGAGGGGAGGTGGTGGTGGAGGATGGTGGAGGGGAGGTGGTGGTGAGGGTGATGGAGGGGAGGTGGTGGTGAGGATGGTGGGGGGGAGGTGGTGGTGAGGATGGTGGAGGGGAGGTGGTGGTGAGGATGGTGGAGGGGAGGTGGTGGTGAGGATAGTGGTGGTGAGGATGGTGGGGGGGAGGTGGTGGTGAGGATGGTGGAGGGGAGGTGGTGGTGAGGATGGTGGAGGGGAGGTGGTGGTGAGGATGGTGGAGGGGAGGTGGTGGTGAGGATGGTGGAGGGGAGGTGGTGCTGAGGATGGTGGAGGGGAGGTGGTGCTGAGATGGTTGGAGGGGAGGTGGTGCTGAGGATGGTGGAGGGGAGGTGGTGGTGAGGATGGTGGAGGGAGGTGGTGGTGAGGATGGTGGAGGGGGAGGTGGTGGTGAGGATGGTGGAGGGGAGGTGGTGGTGAGGATAGTGGTGGTGAGGATGGTGGGGGGAGGTGGTGGTGAGGATGGTGGAGGGAGGTGGTGGTGAGGATGGTGGAGGGGAGGTGGTGGTGAGGATGGTGGAGGGGAGGTGGTGGTGAGGATGGTGGAGGGGAGGTGGTGCTGAGGATGGTGGAGGGGAGGTGGTGCTGAAGATGGTGGAGGGGAGGTGGTGCTGAGGATGGTGGAGGGGAGGTGGTGGTGAGGATGGTGGAGGGGAGGTGGTGGTGAGGATGGTGGAGGGGAGGTGGTGGTGAGGATAGTGGTGGTGAGGATGGTGGGGGGAGGTGGTGGTGAGGATGGTGGAGGGGAGGTGGTGGTGAGGAGATGGAGGGGAGGTGGTGGTGAGGATGGTGGGGGGGAGGTGGTGGTGAGGATGGTGGGGGGGAGGTGGTGGTGAGGATGGTGGAGGGGAGGTGGTGGTGAGGATGGTGGAGGGGAGGTGGTGGTGAGGATAGTGGTGGTGAGGATGGTGGGGGGAGGTGGTGGTGAGGATGGTGGAGGGGAGGTGGTGGTGAGGATGGTGGAGGGGAGGTGGTGGTGAGGGTGATGGAGGGGAGGTGGTGGTGAGGATGGTGGGGGGGAGGTGTTGAGGATAGAAGGGGGAGGCAAGTAGGTGACCCGGTGTGCACTTACTTGCAGAAGCTGTGGAGACACTCGCGTAGCAGGACACCGGCCCCCGCAGGGACCTCGGTGTAGCAGATGCGACATTCTATGGCTTCCTGGTTGGGGATGAGAACCTCATTGTCCAGCTGGAGGAGGTACAGAAAGTTCTGCTGCCTCTCCTCCTCCTGAGCCTGTAAGAGAACACAAAACAAGGACACAGATTGTGAGTATTTACTGAGAACAGGATGAAGCTTATGATGAGAGGTGGACAATGGCTCAACAGCACCTTTGCACCATTGCTTTAGGAAAACCATGGATGCAGTAGGGAAGGTTTAGAGCAGTGATTGTCAACCATCATTACAAAGGGGGCCTTAAGTGCCCCCTTGACATCACCAAAGGGCTGCACATAACATGCAATGCAATGATACAGATTGCTGTCAGAGACTACAGATATGGAACAGAAAATGGTGAAAGACTATAGACATGCTACAAAAGATGGTCAGAAACTGCAAACATGCTATAAGAAATGATGGAGACTGGGGACATGCTACAAGAGATGGTAAGAGACTAGGGTCATGCTATAGATTTCAGAAAATGGTAAAAAACTGGGAACATGCTACAAAGGATAGTAAGAGACTGGGGACAAAATTTAGAAGATTGTCAAAGACTATGACCATAATTCAGAAGCTGGTCTGAGATTGGTGACATTGACATACTACAGGAGACATTCATTGGTGACATAGTATAGGAGATGTTCAGAGACTGAAGATATACTACAGGAGATGGTCAGTGACTAGTCATATGCTACAGGAGATGGTCAAAGACTGTGAACATCCTATAGGAAATGTATGGAAACATAATATAAGAGACGGTCAGAGACTGCAAACATGATACAGAAGGTGGTCAGAGATTACAGACATAATATAAGAGACGGTCAGAGACTGCAAACATGATACAGAAGGTGGTCAGAGATTACAGACATAATATAAGAGATGGTCAGAGACTGCGAACATCCTATAGGAAATGTTGGAGACTGGGAACATACTACAGGAGATGGTCGGAGACTGCAGACATGATACAGGAGATGGTCAGAGACTGCAGACATGATACAGGAGATGGTCAGAGACTGCAGACATGATACAGGAGATGGTCAGAGACTGCAGACATGATACAGGAGATGGTCAGAGACTGCAGACATGATACAGGAGATGGTCAGAGACTGCAGACATGATACAGGAGATGGTCAGAGACTGCAGACATGATACAGGAGATGGTCAGAGACTGCAGACATGATACAGGAGATGGTCAGAGACTGCAGACATGATACAGGAGATGGTCAGAGACTGCAGACATGATACAGGAGATGGTCAGAGACTGCAGACATGATACAGGAGATGGTCAGAGACTGCAGACATGATACAGGAGATGGTCAGAGACTGCAGACATGATACAGGAGATGGTCAGAGACTGCAGACATGATACAGGAGATGGTCAGAGACTGCAGACATGATACAGGAGATGGTCAGAGACTGCAGACATGATACAGGAGATGGTCAGAGACTGCAGACATGATACAGGAGATGGTCAGAGACTGCAGACATGATACAGGAGATGGTCAGAGACTGCAGACATGATACAGGAGATGGTCAGAGACTGCAGACATGATACAGGAGATGGTCAGAGACTGCAGACATGATACAGGAGATGGTCAGAGACTGCAGACATGATACAGGAGATGGTCAGAGACTGCAGACATGATACAGGAGATGGTCAGAGACTGCAGACATGATACAGGAGATGGTCAGAGACTGCAGACATGATACAGGAGATGGTCAGAGACTGCAGACATGATACAGGAGATGGTCAGAGACTGCAGACATGATACAGGAGATGGTCAGAGACTGCAGACATGATACAGGAGATGGTCAGAGACTGCAGACATGATACAGGAGATGGTCAGAGACTGCAGACATGATACAGGAGATGGTCAGAGACTGCAGACATGATACAGGAGATGGTCAGAGACTGCAGACATGATACAGGAGATGGTCAGAGACTGCAGACATGATACAGGAGATGGTCAGAGACTGCAGACCTGATACAGGAGATGGTCAGAGACTGCAGACCTGATACAAGAGATGGTCAGAGACTGCAGACATGATACAGGAGATGGTCAGAGACTGCAGACATGATACAAGAGATGGTCAGAGACTGCAGACATGATACAAGAGATGGTCAGAGACTGCAGACATGATACAGGAGATGGTCAGAGACTGCAGACATGATACAGGAGATGGTCAGAGACTGCAGACATGATACAGGAGATGGTCAGAGACTGCAGACATGATACAGGAGATGGTCAGAGACTGCAGACATGATATAAGAGATGGTCAGAGACTGCAGACATAGTTACATAGTTAGTAAGGTTGAATGGACACCAGTCCATGGACACCAGTCCATCCAGTTCAACCTGAGCGAGTACACCCTCACATCAGTCCCTACCCTTAGGGAAGGCAATCCAAGGTCCCCAACTCACATTCATATACTAGGGCCAATTTTTGGACAGAAGCCAATTACCTACCAGCATGTCTTTGGAGTGTGGGAGGAAACCGGAGTACCCGGAGGAAACCCACGCAGGCACAGGGAGAACATGCAAACTCCAGGCAGGTAGTGTCGTGGTTGGGATTCGAACCAGCGACTCTTTTTACTGCTAGGTGAGAGTTCTACCCACTACACCACTGTGCCAACATGATACAAGAGATGGTCAGAGACTGCAGACATGATACAAGAGATGGTCAGAGACTGCAGACATGATACAAGAGATGGTCAGAGACTGCAGACATGACATAGATGGTCAGAGACTGTAGTAATGTTATACGAGACTGCTAAAGATTGCTGCTATTACAGCCCCTGTACCAGTGATGGCGAATCTTGGCACCCCAGATGTTTTGGAACTACATTTCCCATGATGCTGAACTACACTGCAGAGTGCATAAACATCATGGGAAAGGTAGTTCCAAAACATCAGGGGTGCCAAGATTCGCCATCACTACCCTATGAAAATCAAAGCTCTCACATTTGTGCAGAACTACACTGCATCTGAGCAACAGAAATCAAAAATGTTATAGAACTCAGGTTTCATTTCTCAAAGCGAACTCCCCCATCCATCTATGTCTCCATGCTTTATTTTGTAAAGAAATCACTTTGAAACCCCCACCCGTAGCATTTCTGGCCTCTGCCATATTGAGTAAGGGCAGATGATTCATGTAGCATTTACTTCCTAGAATCCACCTGCCCTTAGCTCGGCATGCACGTAGGAGGGTGTGCTTAGCTGAGAAAACCCCCTCCTCCCCTCCTGAAGACTCCTGGGACCTATGACATCATTTTGATAGGCCATAAACCAGGAAGTAAGTGATTAAATGTAATGAAAAGTTTAAAACAAGTGAATATAATATATACACTTTCCTAACTATTTAATAATGCTAGCAGCATAAGGATTAAAAATAAATGTTGAGAGAGTGAAGTTCAGTTTTAAAAAATTTTGACACATTTAGTATTTCAACCATAAAAGATTAATTGTGGAATGTCAAAAGAAAAAAAAAAAAGACAACAAATGGCCAGCACCGAAAAAAATAAAAAATAAAAGCCGGTCCAAAGAATATTTTCTGTTCCTCTGATGCTTCCCCACACCATCCAAAATAGAAAAAAATATGTATATATTTTCTGGAAGTGAAGTGCAGTTTCTGTAAGTGAACTTATTTTTAGCTGTACCGGAGAGGCAAATATTTTGGCGCCTCCGGCCAGCTTGCCTCGCAGCGTACTTTTATTACCAGTCTTTAGAGACCAGCAGGTCACATGCACATTTCCCAGCAAAAACCACAAGTCAGATCTGCCATCTGGTGGGTGACCCGGCCGGGGAGACTTCTCAGAAATCTCATATGGAGAGCCGGCCTGCGGCTTCCACTGCAGATAAGAGACGATTGCTTAAACCAGTGGTTCTCAACCCTGTTTTCAAGTACAGGCCATGTTTGTGCAGGTTTTCTTTATCTTGCACAGGTGCTTTAAAATCAGAGAGTCCATGGCTTGGTATGTTTGACAGCTATTTTATCTAAGGGAAATTCCCAAAACATGGCTTGCTGGGGGTACTTGAGGAGCGAAGGTTGAGAACCACTGGCTTAAAGGACCACAACAGCCACGTACATGACAGGTGAGAGTCAGTCAGTGAACTTTTACCTCCATGTCAGAAATGTTCAAGGCAGATTGAGTTTCTGCACATTTGATCCTCTAAATTTTCAAGAAAAAAAAAACAAAAAACCCTAAAAAGGCAAAAAAATTGCTTAAATGTAAAAAAAAAAAAAAAAAAAAAAAAAAATTGCCTAAACATGGCCAATTTATACAAATCTGATGCCCGTTTTCTACTTCAGATATCTCTCTCTATAAAAGGCGTTAGTTCGCCTTCTGTTAAAGAGGAGGGCCACTAAAAAAAAAAAATTAAAAGTCAGCAGCTACAAATACTGCAGCTGCTGACTTTTAATTGGACACTTACCTGTCCCTGGGTCCAGCGATGCGGGGGATTGAAGCCCCGCTCGTCTCCCCCTTCGTTCGGCGGTGCCAGCATTGCATCTGTGGGCGCCGGGCTGTGGCTTCACAGCCTGGCACCCACTGCGCATGCGCAGTGATTGGCCGCTCAGTCACCTGGGACCTGTAATGGGTCCCAGATGATTGACAGGAGGGAGCAGAGCTGAGCCCTTCCTGTGCCGAGACGGAAGTGATGTCACCAGCCCAGGCACTGGAAGAGGCAGACTACGAGGGACCCCCTAGCAACAGGCATTTAGAGGGGAGTAAAAAAAAAAAAATATCCAAATGTTTTTTTTGTATTTTTTTTTAGGATTTTTCATGTAGTTTTTTTTTTTGGGGTGGAACCCCACTTTAACATCCAAAATTGTGAGTGACCCAAATATTAACTAGTTCAGCTCTAGAGTAATTTAAAAAAAAAATTTGCACACATATAAAAAATTCAATTTTTGGCCAAAAAATCACTAGAAACCCCCAAAACATTATATATTTTCTGAAAGAAGCACAACTGCTGAGCAAATGCATATTTTCAAGAACAAATATAATAAAATTAATTCTAGGGCAACCAATACAATACCAACCAACCAATTAGCAATATAATCTATGAAGTCAATGGGAACAGATGGAAAAAAAAAACAATAAAAATGCAATATGTTTTATTTTATTTTATTATGTAATCTTTATTTTAGAAAAATAAAAATAACATTTCAGCAGAGACATAGCAAAGTCATCAGGGTTCAAAACAAATACAAGTAGTAATATTGACATTCAAGTGGGGCGGGCAGTTATTACATGCAAGATACACTATATTGTCAAAAGTATTGGGACACCTGCCTTTACACGCACATGAACTTTAATGACATCCCAGTCTTAGTCCGTAGGGTTCAATATTGAGTTGGCCCACCCTTTGCAGCTATAACAGCTTCAACTCTTCTGGGAAGGCTGTCCACAAGGTTTAGGAGTGTGTCTATGGGAATGTTTGACCATTCTTCCAGAAGCACATTTGTGAGGTCAGGCACTGATGTAAGGTCCATAAAAGACAAGGATGGGGTAGAGTTTGGGGTAGAGGAACTTGACTGGCCTGCACAGAGTCCTGACCTCAACCTGATAGAACACCTTTGGGATGAAATAGACCAGAGACTGTGAGCCAGGCCTTCTTATCCAACATCCGTGCCTGACCTCACAAATGCTCTTCTAGAAGAACGGTCAAACATTCCCATAGACACACTCCTAAACCTTGTGGACGGCCTTCCCAGAAGAGGTGAAGCTGTTATAGCTGCAAAGGGTGGATCAACTCAATATTGAACTCTATGGACTAAGACTCGATGGACCAATTATGATTTGTTTTAATTCTGCCACCAATCTAGGTTTCTAATTTCCATGGTGGCCATAAAAATATGGGTGATGCTCTACTGACACTGTCCACTGCTGTACTGACACCATCCTTTGTCCTACTGACCGACGTCATCCACTGCCCTACTGACCGACGTCATCCACTGCCCTACTGACAGACGTCATCCACTGCCCTACTGACAGACGTCATCCACTGCCCTACTGACAGACGTCATCCACTGCCCTACTGACAGACGTCATCCACTGCCCTACTGACAGACGTCATCCACTGCCCTACTGACCGACGTCATCCACTGCCCTACTGACAGACGTCATCCACTGCCCTACTGACAGACGTCATCCACTGCCCTACTGACAGACGTCATCCACTGCCCTACTGACCGACGTCATCCACTGCCCTACTGACCGACGTCATCCACTGCCCTACTGACCGACGTCATCCACTGCCCTACTGACCGACGTCATCCACTGCCCTACTGACCGACGTCATCCACTGACTGACACTTTCCACTATTAGGGTACGCTACGTTTATATTTTTACAGTGAGATTTTTAAGTTTTCATTACTATTTAGTTAGGCCTTGCTGGGTAAATTTAGAAAGCCACTGAGCCCTGGTTATATGATCTCCTTCATGTTGTTCAGGTAGATCGCCACCTCTCAAAGGTTGTCTACTGCTGCTCCAGGGTATTCAAAAGATTTTGGAGAAACTGTCCACATTTTGACATACCTCCCCAATTCTTTTCAATTACCATCTCAATATCTAAATAAAGATCTGAAATAACTGTTTAGCCACTTTTGAGTATCTTGGTGCGTGGTGAAAGTGGCGGGTGGTAGTAAGGGGGCCCCAGATCAACTTTTGCATCAGGGCCCAAAAGCTTCAAATTTTGCCTCTGTGCAGAGGGGATATATGCCAGCATGTCATCAGCAAATAAGGACAGTTTATGAGAGGCACCTTCCTGTTCTACTCCTTTAATGGGCAAATATGTTAAAGCGGCAGTAGGGCTGGGGAAAAAAATAGAATTGAATCTTGAATCGAGTTAAGAGGTCAAATCAATTCAAATTTTCAGCAAATCAATTTTTTTTTTTCACCAGGATCGGCACTGACACCATGCCGGTCCTTAGAAGCTGCGGGTAGGAGTTTTTAGGCGAGGCCGCGACGCCGGGGACTAGGCCGAAGCCGCGGCCCTCGCCTGAAAACTCCTGCCTGCAGCTCCCCAGGACCGGCGCTGACACCGCGCCGGTCCTGAGGAGCTGCGGGCAGGAGTTTTTAGGTGAGGCCACGGCTTCGGCCTAGTCTGCGAGGCCAAACGCCGCGGACTAGGCCGAAGCCGTGGCCTCGCCTAAAAACTCCTGCCCCCAGCTCCTCAGGACCGGCGCGGTGTCCATCCAAGAAAAAAACTCGATTCGAATCGTGAATAGAGTTTTTTTGGAGAAAATCGCCCAGCTCCAAGCGGCAGTAGACCCATCAATTTAACAGTTTAAAAAAAGTTAAATTTTCAACACCTGCCAGGAATGTAACTGTCACATTGATCGTACTCTCAAACTGTCAAACCATCCAATGACTGGTGTCACAACTGATCAAATGTGCAGCATCATGGTGGCTCCACTGCCATATTTACCACTTTGAGGGGGGGGGGGGGTACTTGGTTTTGACATTTGGGTAAGATCTACGACATTTCCGGCCCCTCCTCCTCCCACCCGCTGCCTTCTGGGAGACACACAGGTCCCAGAAGTCAGAGGGACCAGTCAAAGTACAGCACAGTAGGAAACAGGCCAAGAAGCTGCAAGGCTTCACTTCCTGTTTCCCCCTTACTACAGATGCCGGTGCCTGCACCCGAAGCAGATTCACGTTTCGGCTAGGGAAGCTGACAACACGGGATCCCTGGACAGGCAAGTTTCCTTAAATTAAAAGTCAGCAGCTACACTATTTGTAGCCGCTGACGTTTAGTTTTTTTCTTTTCTTTTTTTTTTAAAGGCTGGAACTCCTCCTTAAAACAGAGGCCAAGATGGCAACTTCCTTGGCTGAAAACAATAAGAGGGTTTGCTTCTACTTTAAAGGTTCCAGCACCAGGACAAAAAGGATAGAAGACAGACTTGGATGGTTCCTTGACTGATCGATAAGATAAGGAAGGTAAGGAGAGTGGAAACCATAGTATCTAAATAACCACCAGAATATATTGCTTGGATCCACAAGAGGAATCCATCTCCAAAACCCAAATGGCGCAGAACCACCATGAGGGAAGGACAAGATTAGGTATCAAATGCCTTGTGCATATCTAATGATCGTAAAAGTAATTCCTGAAGATGAATGTGCACTTGGGGACTGAGCTGGAGGACCCTGCAACCACTATCTGTGGCTTAGCGATTGGGTCCTTCTCAATTAGAAGTCCAAGAAAGCCATTCGGGCATCAAATCTGTATTTTCACCAAAAGTTTCATGCCAAAGTTGATAAGGGAATGAGGGTGGAAATTAGACTATGTGTGGATCCTTATCGAGCTTGGGCATCATCACAATACGAGAAGATATGTGGTAGGGGTGCTAATAAAGAGCTAACCAAAATATTATTATTATTATTAGATAATATACATTGCCATATACATATGTTTGTTTTATAACGGTATACCCATGGCGGAGAGGAGAACCATAAAGGTTTCCAGCTAGAGCTCCATTGGCAGACCAGCAAACCCACAGATATATATAAAAAACAGCCTGTTGTGACCCTCTTTTTAAGTAAAGAAGTCATGTCCATCTGGTGAGCAGGCAATTTACTCACATTTCATCGGGTGATATTCACAAGATTTGCCTTGGTGACGGAGTATGGATAAGTCTCACAACACAAAAGATTATTAATGGACTTTGGACTAATTGATTGTTTGATTTATGAATTCATCACCATTATTATGAATTATTATATTTTTTTATTTTGATTTATTCCACACGATGCACTTTAATATATTTTGATTCATCACCAATGTATATTATCTAATAATATTTTGGTTAGCTCTTTATTAGCGCCCCCTACCACATATCACCTCAACAATTAAGTCAGCTCATTGCACTTTCAGGGGAGCAGCTCTAATATTAATTCAATTTAGCACTTCTAATTTCATAGCGGGAGGTTCCCAACACATCACATCATGGCAATATGGTCTGTGAGCGTATTCAGATCTGCTGTAGCTTCTAAATATGTACTATGAGAAGTGAAGGTGTTTCCAGTGAGGGGTACTACTAATACTACATCATGCAAAGACATGTTAGACAATTGTGCTCTTCCAACCTTGCGTTAACAGTTTGGTGAAGACCCTTTTCTTGTCTAGCATAACTGTGCCCCTGTGTACAAAGCCAGCTCCATAAAAGACATGGTGTGACCAGTTTGGTGTGGAGGAACTCCAGTTCCCAACCTCAGCCCTCATGCATCCCCCAACAGGTTTTGCAATGTCCATGGATTGCGATTTATGTTTTTTTTTTTTTTATCTGATGGAAATTCCCAGAACATGGCCTGTTGGGCATACTTGAGGACCGGGAACCACTGTTCTAGACAAATGTGCTCTTCCAACCTCGTGCTAACAGTTTCCTGAAGACCCTTTTCTGTTCCACCATGACTGTGAACCAAAGCCAACTCCATAAAGACATGGTGATACCAGTTTGGTGTCCTGCACACAGACCTGACCTAAACCCTACTGAACACCTTTGGGATGAATTGGAATGCCGACTGGAAGCCCAAATCCATGTGGAAAGCATCCTCAGAAGATTGGGGGGCTGTTGGGACAACAAAGAGGGGCAATGCCATATTAATGCTCATGGTTTTGGATTGGTATGTCCAGTAAGGTCATACAGGTGTGACGGTCAGGAGTACACTCACTCTCCCCCCCCCCCATTTAGAGCTTCTACTTTAGAATGACAAGACAGGGAGGGCTGTAGCTTTGATGGATGGCCATTCTTGCCAATAAAAAGGTACCAGGAAGTTATATATGAGAATATGCAGCATATCTGTTTGTATAGATAATGCTACATTATTACAACCGGCTGAACACAGGGATGTTTATAACAATAAATAATAATGGATGGTTATATAGGATAGTAGTGCACAGAGAGCGAAAGCCTCCTGTAGGTGGCACAAACCCAATAGTTATGGATATAAAGTGATGTACAATTAATACAAAATGCACAGCTCCTGCTTAAAAGTCACAAAAAACAAACCTTGCAAAAGAATCCCAAAAATATCTCCTTATATTTAAGTCTGAGAACCTCCCGTTTGTGAAATTTGTTGCTGCAAAAAGGGGGGGGGGAGTGGCTTGATAATAAAAAGTTTGACCTTTTATAAATTAACTTTAATTTCCTTCTAACCTCCTATCTGATTTAGAATTTCCACTGAAACATATATAAAAGTGTGGATTACATATACACACACACAGAGAGATCAGCCCTAACATTATGCCCACTGAGAGGTAAAGTGATGAACATTGATTATTTGGTTACAATGGCATCTAAATGTGGGTGGAATATATTAGGCAGCAAGTGAACGTGTTGTCCTTGAAGTTGTGTTGAAGGCAAAAAAAAAAAAAAAAGGGCAAGCATAAGGATTTTACAAGGGCAGTGTAATTACTAGATCACTGGGTCAGAGCAACTCCAAAACTGCACCTCTTGTGGGATGTTCCCAGTCTGGGAGGGGGAACAACGCCCCTTGATGGAGATGGGAGGGGGGAAAAGGCACCTCGACGGAGGCTGGGTGGGAGGCACCTCGACGGAGGCTGGGTGGGAGGCACCTCGACGGAGGCTGGGTGGGAGGCACCTCGACGGAGGCTGGGTGGGAGGCACCTCGACGGAGGCTGGGTGGGAGGCACCTCGACGGAGAGGCGGGAGGGGAGGCAGCTTGACGGAGGCGGGAGGGAGGTGGGAAGGCACCTTGATGGGGGCGGGGGGGGGGGGCAAGGTTGGCGCTGTGTAGTCCGATCCAATAGAAAATCTACTGGAGCTCAACTTGCTGAAAAAGAAAGATAAATGCTGTTTCCGACAGAAAGGCGAACCGACGACAGGGTCATGGGCGGCCAAGGCTCATTGACGCATGTAGGGAGCGAAGGATGGCCCAGGTAGTGTGAAACACTGGAGCTCTAATGCTGGTTCCGATAGAAAGGTGTCAGAACACATAGAGCATCGCAGTTTGTTGTGTATGGGGCTGTGTAGCCGCAGACCGGTCAGGGTGCCCATGCTGACCCGTGTCCACAGCCAAAAGAGCTTACAATGGGAATGGGAAAATCAGATCTGGAGCACGGAGAAATAGAAGGTGGCCTGGTCTGATGAATCATGTTTTCTTTTGCATTATGTGGATGGCCGGTTGCATGTGTGTCACTTACCTGGTGAAGAGATGGCACCACGATGCACTATTGGAAATCCGATCCACTGAGGTACCACCTTGCAACTTACAGGACTTAAAGGATCTGCTAATGATGGCTTGGTGACAGATACCACAGCGGACCTTCAGAAGTCTAGTGGAGTCCATGCCTTGATGGGTCAGGGCGGTTTTGGTGGCAAAAAAGGGGACTTGTTGAATATTAGGTGGGTGGTCATAATGCTACGGCTGATCAGTGTATATGCACTTCAAGGTGAGCACAGGTTTACATACATAAATAACATTGAATAATAAAGAATTCCACAACTGTCCATGTTGTCTTGGATAAGTAATAACGACTTGTATTTATTCATATATGTACAAACCATTTGTAAAAATATTATATCCAATACTTTATAATACTAAAGAAGGCAAAAATAACAACAGTCCATCCTAACAGGAACAATGAGTTCAGTCACATGGATAAAACACCAGAGCAGCAACAAAAGTATAGAATCAAACCATGACCCTCAACGAAAGGCAACCCAACGACCGTACACATCGATAGGAGCCACAAAATCCGCTACCAAAAATTACAAAAACGCCCTATGTAAAGAAGTATTGGGATCTCTAAATACCGTTCAGGACCGGGCACATGTGTACTTTATGATCAATGTACAATGGAACCTTGGATTATGAGCATAATCCATTCCAGGAGAATGCTTGTAATCCAAAGCACTCGCATATCAAAGCGAGTTTCCCCATAGAAGTCAGTGGAAACTAAGATAATTCCTTCCACATTGACTTGTATTGTATGGAGTACAGCATGTGGCCAGGGGTGGGGGTGCGCCAGAGAGACTCAAATACCAGGAGACCGATCGGAGCCGAACGGATTCACTCAGAAACCCTCAGAGAAGCTGGGAAACACTCAGGAATTGAGTGTTTCCAAGTGCATCCGAACGGCTCTGAGTGTCACCGGCGCCCCCACACCTCTGGTCAAATGCGGTACTGCACAATGCAGAGGCTTGAATCCTGCTCGTTTTGCGAGACAACTCACAAACCGAGTCAGGATTTAAAAAAAATAATGGCTCGTATTGCGAAAAACGCTCGTTAACCGCGTTACTTGCAATCTGAGGTATTCCTGTATATGGGAAAGCTGTTGGTCACCATTTCTCCGCTAAATGGATTATTGATAGGTGGATTCATTCATCCCTAATCATGTGGGTGGGTCTAGCGGGCAGCCATTGTCACATTGCGGACTATTCTGCCTTTTGCAAGGTGAAACTCTTCAGCATGATCAAAAAGTGCCCTTGTAGCCGAGACCTAAACAGGAGTGAAGACAGCAAAATATAGAGGGGATTTGATCTAAAATCATCTATAAAAAAAAAAATAAAAAATAAAAAAAAAAGGTACAGCTTTGAAAAAATAAAAAAATAAAAATGAAGGCACGTTTGGGATTTCATTTAAAAACTTTACCCTCTGTGCCCCCCCCGTGGGGAAATGATGGGGGAGGCAGAAGTATATAGTCTACATTCAGTGTCCCCAGTAGGGAAGAGGTGGGGGCGACAGCAGTACAAATTCTACCCTCTGGGTCCCCAGTCAGAAAGGTGTGGGTGGAGGCAGCAGAAAACACCACCTTCCGTGCCCCTCTAGGAGAGACGGGGGATGCAGAGGTACAAACCCTACCCTCTGTGCCACCTATAGAGGAAAGATGGGGGATGCAGAGGTACAAACTCTACCCTCTGTGCCACCTCTATAGGAGAGATGTGGATGCAGCGGTACAAACCCTACCCTCTGTGCCACCTCTAGTGGAGAGGGTGGGTGATGCAGCGGTACAAACCCATATCCTCTGTGCCAACTCTATAGGAGAGATGGGGATGCAGCGGTACAAACCCTACCCTCTGTGCCACCAGTAGAGGAGAGGATGGATGATGCAGTGGTACAAACCCTACCCTCTGTGCCACCTCTATAGGAGAGACGGGGATTCATCGGTACAAACCCTACCCTGTGTGCCACCTCTAGAGGAGGGGACGGATGATGCAGTGGTACAAACCCTACCCTCTGTGCCACCTCTAGAGGAGAGGATGGATGATGCAGTGGTACAAACCCTACCCTCTGTGCCACCAGTAGAGGAGAGGATGGATGATGCAGTGGTACAAACCCTACCCTCTGTGCCACCTCTATAGGAGAGACGGGGATTCATCTGTACAAACCCTATCCTGTGTGCCACCTCTAGAGGAGGGGACGGATGATGCAGTGGTACAAACCCTACCCTCTGTGCCACCTCTAGAGGAGAGGATGGATGATGCAGTGGTACAAACCCTACCCTCTGTGCCACCTCTAGAGGAGAGGATGGATGATGCAGTGGTACAAACTCATATCCTCTGTGCCACCTCTATAGGAGAGATGGGGATGCAGCGGTACAAACCCTACCCTCTGTGCCACCTCTATAGGAGGGATGGGGATGCAGCAGTACAAACCCTACTCTCTGTGCCGCCTCTATGCAGCGGTACAAACCCTACCCTCTGTGCCACCTCTAGTGGAGAGGATGGATGATGCAGTGGTACAAAGCCTACCCTCTCTGCCACTTCTATAGGAGAGATGGGGGGGGGGGGGTCAGCGGTACAAAATCTACCCTGTGTGCCACCTCTAGATGAGAGATGCAGTGGTACAAACCCTACCCTCTGTGCCACCTCTAGAGGAAAGATGGGGGGGGGGGGTGCAGTGGTACAAACTCTAACTAGTGTGATCTTAGTGAGGGTGCAAGGGGCCTGTAACTGAGGGACCTTGAGGGTGGGGCACATAAGATTGCTAGCATGCAGAAAAAAAAGGAAAGGTCTCCTCTGCCGGTTGGCATTTTCTTCTTTGTTGATACAGATTGCCAAGTGTATCAGATTGACATCTTAGTACATAAGCACTGCAAAAATAAGGGAAAGTCCAACATCTCAAGCCTGAGGCTGAAAGTCCCCACCATAAATACTAGACTTATAGGCACAATCCTTTGTACTGCTACTGCACACAAGGGTTACTTAGTGACTGCATATACATACAAAATGTAAATGCTTAAAGGGACAAGACACTCAAAAATCATACGTCAGTTATGGATTGCATCTGCTGAGCTCTGGGACTCCGCTGGTGAAATATTCCTGTTTTAAGGGTGGGAACCTCTCATAATGGGCACAGCGGGTGTACAGACCTGGGAACTCAGCACAGGGATGGTGGGAACTCCTCATAATGGGCACAGCAGGTGTACAGACCTGGGAACTCAGCACAGGGATGGTGGGAACCCCTCATAATGGGCCCAGCAGGCGTACAGATCTGAGAACACGGTGCAGGGATAGTGGGAACCCCTCATAATGGGCACTGTGTGTGGTCCCAGGAACTCAACACAGAAATCTTACTAGTAGAGTCCTACAGGGATAAGGAACTTTTTCTGAAATCTTTGCTGTGGTTAGACTGACCTATTAAACAGAGCACCACCATAATCTGTACTTGCACCTTCTGAAGAACTACAAGCACTAAATGTGGAAAGCAGAAAGAATAGAGAATGAAATATCCAGGCACAGTTTTGTTGAGTCTTAATTGCACAAAGAGGGAGGGGGGGTCTCATACCCTAACACGCTATCATCGAGAGCAGATAGGATAATCACAAAATCAGCATTAAAGATTCAGAGTTGTGTCCGGGGTCGGCCCTCACCTAATGCCTGGTACCATATTCCTGGTTAAATTTACATAGGTTTTTGTTCTTTATCATGGAGAGTTGGCACCTTACTGAATACCCATATAGCGCCCCCCCCCCCCCCCTCAATTACAGCGCTGCATCACAGAGAACTATTAATTTTGTATGGTCAATCTGCATTACCCGTTTTCACCAGTAGATGGCTACTACACAAATAACTACAAGCAAATGAAGGCGTTCTTCATTTTAAACAAATCCCGTTAAAAAGGACAACAGCTAGAGGCTTTGTGTCAGTCCCGGAAGACGTTTTTTTTTCTTCCAGCGGTTGGAAGCAGAGTGGCCCGAGGGGGTACCACGCATGAAGAAGCTCCCCTTTGCATCTTGCTCAGCCGCCAGGGTTAGAAGAGCACCGCTTATGCAGATATGATGACGAATTCGTTAGATAGAGATCCCTCATTCGGCTTGTGCTGGGAAGAGGACTTGTCTTCTCTACTTCCTTTTTCCTGGAAGATTTAAACACAAAAAAGAAAGGAGAGAAGAACTTTGTCAAAAAAAAATAAATAAATATCACTTCCCAAAACAAGAATGATTTTCTCTGTGAGCGACCAACCAAGGAAGAAATAAAATAAATCTAAAAAAAAAAAAAAAAAATGGAAAAATGTATTCAGGCTTAAAAGATAATAATACAAAAAAAACATCTACAACCCTGCCGACCAATATGCAGCCCAGGAGGCCCTTTCTTACTTTTTGTGCAGCTCTCGGTATTCCTGCATTACAGTCATCTGTGATTTCCTAGATCCAACAACTCCTATAGCTGTCTGCAGTCTCTGACCATCTCCTGCAGTTTGCCTGCAGTCTCTGACCATCTCCTGCAGTTTGCCTGCAGTCTCTGACCATCTCCTGCAGTTTGCCTGCAGTCTCTGACCATCTCCTGCAGTTTGCCTGCAGTCTCTGACCATCTCCTGCAGTTTGCCTGCAGTCTCTGACCATCTCCTGCAGTTTGCCTGCAGTCTCTGACCATCTCCTGCAGTTTGCCTGCAGTCTCTGACCATCTCCTGCAGTTTGCCTGCAGTCTCTGACCATCTCCTGCAGTTTGCCTGCAGTCTCTGACCATCTCCTGCAGTTTGCCTGCAGTCTCTGACCATCTCCTGCAGTCTGCCTGCAGTCTCTGACCACCTCCTGCAGTTTGCCTGCAGTCTCTGACCACCTCCTGCAGTTTGCCTGCAGTCTCTGACCACCTCCTGCAGTTTGCCTGCAGTCTCTGACCATCTCCTGCAGTCTGACAGCTTTCTAAAGCATTACATTCACTGAATCTTATACAACCATTGAGGGATATCAGGGACCACACTTGATGCCCCCCATAACAAGAAACTTGACCACCACTAAACTATAATGTGTAATAATGACATTCTGCTCATCCTGCTGAAGGATACACAAGGAACTCCAGGACAGAGACAGCAATAAAAGTAGGGGGTTCTAACCCTAACCCCCCCCCCCCAATTAAAAAAAAAAAAAAAGTATTGGCTTTACATAAAATGAGAACATTGACCTCCATCCCCTGCCTCTGCTCCTCATCTTCAGTAACCTGCTTCTGACCTCCACCCCCTTACCTCTGCAGCTCTATCCCGGGTCTCAATCTCCATCCCTGGCCTCAATCCTCTACACTTGCCCTCATTCTCAGCCTTCACACTCCTCCTCTTCTCTTTGTCTCCATCACTTTGCTTCTG
Organism: Lithobates septentrionalis; assembly: GCA_037952835.1. NCBI lineage: Eukaryota > Metazoa > Chordata > Amphibia > Anura > Ranidae > Lithobates > Lithobates septentrionalis. Next base: position 19,172 of record JBBDGP010005442.1, read on the forward strand.
CAATCTTCATCTTCACCCCCTTCTCCCATCCTTATAGTGATTGTGAAGTCCCAAACCGTGCTCTACTGACTCCTTATGATGAGACATTGATGTGGATGAACAAGCAAACCGGTGGTACAGTGCAAGTCAAACAAATAACGGAAGCCTGCAACAATGGGATCATGTTAGTTTACAGGCGTCCGGTGTTACATGTTTCAGAGATGCGGAGGTCTCCTTTATTAAAATGACAGGAAATCCCCTTTACCAGGTGTCCGTCACCTTTAACCACTTGCCGAAAGTAGGATGTCCTTGGTTCGCAGTGTTTATACTGGGATGATGCCTGCACCTGCAGACATCATCTGAGTATGAAAATTTTCAGCTAGCAATTTCCTGTAGAAAAGATTTGAGTGCCCCCCCCCCACCCCATCACCTTTCCTGGGCTCTGGCACCCCATCGCGGAGCCCGGGAGCGAAGTGACCGGTGGCTGCACGGAATAGGAGAGAGAGAGGAACTTAAGTCCCTCCCCTCTCTGTAAGCCCGGAAACCAGAAGTGACAAGTATGCCGTCATTTCCAGTTCCGCCTCTCTGTTTCGCTGGCCGTTAGTGGCCAGGAAAGCAGCTCATCAGACCGATCTGCGTCTGATTGGCTGTGTGGGAGGCCAGAGGAGAGATTTGGGGTATAATAGACCCCAGATCTCTCCATAAAGAGGACCTGTCATGGTCCATGCTGTCACAAGGGATGCTGTTCATCTCTTCTGATAGCAATAAAGTTATTCCAAAAAAAAAAACGAAAAAAAAAAAAAAACACATTTGGGCTATAATACATTTTTTTTTTTTAAAGCAGCCCCGTCCTCCGTGCTTACATGCAAATGAGAATGCATACGTTACTCCCGCACGCATAAGCAAATGGTGATTCGCAGCAAACATGTGAGGTATTGTCGCAAACGTCAGAGTGAGCGCAATAATTCTAGCACCAGACCTCCTGTGCGACTCTAAACTGGTAACCTGTAATGGCGTTTAAAGCATCGCGTATGGAGGATTTTAAAGTACCGTAGTTCGCCCCCATTCCACAGGCGGACGCAATTTTAAAGTGTGACATGTTAGGCATCTATTTACTTGGCGTAACATATTTTAGATTTTACAGAAAATGTATTATATTTGTGTTTGTGTGCAATACAGTTCATTAAAGTGTATTTTTTTTTTTTTTAATTTTAGATTTTGCATTTGAAAAACAGTCGTGTGACATAAAAAAAATTGCAACACTCATCATTTTATTCTATAGGACAGTGATGGTGAACTTGGCACCCCACATGTTTCAGAACTACATTTCCCATGATATCTCATGCACTCTGCAGTGTAGTGGTGCATCATGGGAAATGTAGTTCCAAAACATCTGGGGTGCCAAGGTTCACCATCACTGCTATATGGCCTCTGCTTAAAAAAAAAAAAAAAAAAAAAAAATGTATATATAAAATTTATATATTATATAAATAAAATGTTTGGGATTTAAAGTAATTTTCTAGCAAAAAAAAAAAAAAGTAGATTTTTTTTTACATGTCAGAGAAAAGTGTCAGAATTGGCCGGTTGGCAAGTAGTTAAATAAGGGTTCTCCTGCATCTCCGAAAACGCTTCCATTTCCGACATGGGATACCAGTAAACTCTTTGTTTTTCACTGTTTACTGGCTTTTTTTTCCTGTGTCCCCTATGCAGAGATCTTCCTCACTTCCTGTACCTGTGACACCCATACAAGAAGTGGGCATGGGCTGCTGTCACCAGGACAGGAAGGCATGGAGAAAAAAACAAAAACAAAAAAAACATTTCAAAATTCTAATACTAAAATTTGTCTGTGTTCTTGATAAGATGAATTGCTGCCATTTCCTGCACTTACAGAAGTGCGGGGAATGTTCCTCACTACTGATGACAATAAAAAAAAGAACCTGACAGAGGCTCTGACCCTTCCATGCACTGAGTAGGGCTTCAATGCACAGTTATAAAATCTTCTGCGTGCCCCGATCACAGAAGCCGTATTTTCAGTGTAAGATGCGATGTGGGATTCCTACCTTCTTGTACTGCTGCAGCCCGTCGGTCTCCTGCTGTAACCTCCGCCGCTCCGACTCGTCAGGTTTGTACCATTCGGGAACCACGTAGCCCGCCGGGCGGTCTGAACTGCAGATCTCGCAGCCTGGGCGGGTAGGTACATTGATGAACGTGCAGGCGGGGCATGACCAGCCAATCTGAACAAAAGAATAAAAAAACGGGTCAGTATGTGAATTAGGAGTGATCTCTAAGCCCAACCCAAACACAGAAAAAAAAATATTAAAGTATCAAAATCCAAAAACAATTTTTGAAGAATATTTTAGCTTTCCAGCACTACGATGTGGTGGCTGCATTTGTTTTCACCTGCCAGTAATACACTTGCTAAAAACCACGAGTTAAAAACCATGATTAAGAGTTTAACAAATGGTAAAAAGGGAAAGACAAACCACGCCCCTTCCGCATTTCCCCCGTATTACGTTTATTGGTGGTCTTTGTTCTCTACAAATAAGTTCTATAGGAGTAAAATGCATCAGCGGACGGAGTTCAGGTGGTCCGTCTTGCGCTGCACCATTCAGTAAACTCTTAGTATGCATTCACACTTGTTTTATGCAAGAACACGAGCACAATCACACAATTTTGCATAATCAAGGCATGCCCAATGTACGGTGCTGAAACACAGGCCCTGGTGCCGCGCTGCTGCTCTGCTTTGTGTATTGAGCCCAACAGCCTGCGGGCGGCACACGGAGGCCTAGTAGGATGTGTGTTGGGAACCAGGGCTATACAGCAAGTCTAGAGTTCCTCCTGTAAAAGCCAGTTGGCCTACACATGAAATTGTAGTTACTGATGGAGTCAGGTGGGCTGACTGTGAACCTTGCAGGAGGATGAAGTATAAACCTAGAATACACCTAGGCCCTACTCACATATAATGTGGTGAACTGGGTTTTTTTCCTGCACCGGAGAGGAGTTCAGGTCACCTCTAGGACAAAGGTGATACACACACACCCGCATATCTGGACAGGTGACACACACGCACCCGTACCTGGACAGGTGACACACAAGCACCCGTACCTGGACAGGTGACACACACGCACCCGTACCTGGACAGGTGACACACACGCACCCGTACCTGGACAGGCGACACACACGCACCCGTACCTGGACAGGCGACACACGCACCCGTACCTGGACAGGCGACACACGCACCCGTACCTGGACAGGCGACACACGCACCCGTACCTGGACAGGCGACACACGCACCCGTACCTGGACAGGCGACACACGCACCCGTACCTGGACAGGTGACACACGCACCCGTACCTGGACAGGTGACACACGCACCCGTACCTGGACAGGTGACACACGCACCCGTACCTGGACAGGTGACACACGCACCCGTACCTGGACAGGTGACACACGCACCCGTACCTGGACAGGTGACACACGCACCCGTACCTGGACAGGTGACACACGCACCCGTACCTGGACAGGTGACACACAAGCACCCGTACCTGGACAGGTGACACACGCACCCGTACCTGGACAGGTGACACACGCACCTGTACCTGGACAGGTGACACACGCACCTGTACCTGGACAGGTGACACACAAGCACCCGTACCTGGACAGGTGACACACAAGCACCCGTACCTGGACAGGTGACACACAAGCACCCGTACCTGGACAGGTGACACACAAGCACCCGTACCTGGACAGGTGACACACAAGCACCCGTACCTGGACAGGTGACACACACGCACCCGTACCTGGACAGGTGACACACACGCACCCGTACCTGGACAGGTGACACACGCACCCGTACCTGGACAGGTGACACACAAGCACCCGTACCTGGACAGGTGACACACAAGCACCCGTACCTGGACAGGTGACACACACACCTATATACCTGGACAGGTGACACACACACCTATATACCTGGACAGGTGACACACACACCTATATACCTGGACAGGTGACACACACACCTATATACCTGGACAGGTGACACACACACCTATATACCTGAAAAAGTGACCCACACACCTATATACCTGAACAAGTGACCCACACACCTATATACCTGAACAAGTGATCCACACACCTATATACCTGAACAAGTGACACACACACCTATATACCTGAACAAGTGACACACACACCTATATACCTGAACAAGTGACACACACACCTATATACCTGAACAAGTGACACACACACCTATATACCTGAACAAGTGACACACACACCTATATACCTGAACAAGTGACACACACACCTATATACCTGAACAAGTGACACACACACACCTATATACCTGAACAAGTGACACACACACACCTATATACCTGAACAAGTGACACACACACCTAAATACCTGCACAAGTGAAACACACACACACACACACTCACCTGGACAGGTGAAGGTGGAGCATTGCGCAAGAGATTCGGGTGGCCCCCTGTATCCATGTTCTCTGGCCTGAAGGTGTTGGAGACTAGGAAACAAAAATACTCCAATTAACCTGGAACCCAGGAAAAGGTTATTCGTGTCACATGACACTCCGAGACTTTGGCCTAACGCCAGACAGGAATAACAGGTTTATTGTGACAGGCGAGGGACGGGCGAGGACAGTATATACAGGTCGGGGAATTCTGAAACTTCACACCACTTCCTTATTGTCTCCAATGGTGTCTGCACTGTGCAAGGCGGCCAATCACCTTCATACTATCACTTCTCATTTCCAATCAGCAACCTCCCCTCTCACAGGGAACTGATCCCTCACCTCCCTTCCCCCACACAAGTCTATAGAGCACTACGGTATATGTCAGAGATATACAAATGAATAATAATAAAAATAATAATGTGTGTGCCTGCGAGGGGGACATTAGAGTGTAAGCTCCTCTGGTAGAGAGAATGATGTGACTGGCTCAGTGTTCTCTGTATATCACTGCAGAATAATACAAATAAATATTATATATATATATATATATATATATATATATATATATATATATATATATATATATATATATATATATATATATATATATATATATATATATATATATATAATATACATAAAAAAGAAAATTTTATATATATATATATATATATATATACACAGTGCCTTGCGAAAGTATTCGGCCCCCTTGAAGTTTTCAACCTTTTGCCACATTTCAGGCTTCAAACATAAAGATATAAAATTTTTATTTTTTGTGAAGAATCACCAACAAGTGGGACACAATTGTGAAGTGGAACGAAATCTTTTGGATTTGTGAAACGTTTTTAACTAATAAAAAAATGAAAAGTGGGGCGTGCAAAATTATTCGGCCCCCTTGCGTTAATACTTTGTAGAGCCACCTTTTGCTGCGATTACAGCTGCAAGTCGCTTGGGGTATGTCTCTATCAGTTTTGCACATCGAGAGACTGAAATTCTTGCCCATTCTTCCTTGCAAAACAGCTCGAGCTCAGTGAGGTTGGATGGAGAGCGTTTGTGAACAGCAGTTTTCAGCTCTTTCCACAGATTCTCGATTGGATTCAGGTCTGGACTTTGACTTGGCCATTCTAACACCTGGATACGTTTATTTGTGAACCATTCTTTTGTAGATTTTGCTGTATGTTTGGGATCATTGTCTTGTTGGAAGATAAATCTCCGTCCCAGTTTCAGGTCTTTTGCAGACTCCAACAGGTTTTCATCCAGAATGGTCCTGTATTTGGCTGCATCCATCTTCCCCTCAATTTTAACCATCTTCCCTGTCCCTGCTGAAGAAAAGCAGGCCCAAACCATGATGCTGCCACCACCATGTTTCACGGTGGGGATGGTGTGTTAAGTGTGATGAGCTGTGTTGCTTTTACGCCAAACATATCGTTTTGCATTGTGGCCACAAAGTTTGATTTTCGGACCAGAGCACCTTCTTCCACATGTTTGGTGTGTCTCCCAGATGGCTTGTGGCAAACTTTAGATGAGACTTTTTATGGATATCTTTGAGAAATGGCTTTCTTCTTGCCACTCTTCCATAAAGGCCAGATTTGTGCAGTGTACGACTGATTGTTGTCCTATGGATAGACTCTCCCACCTCAACTGTAGTTCTCTGCAGTTCATCCAGAGTGATCATGGGCCTCTTGGCTGCATCTCTGATCAGTCTTCTCCTTGTCTGAGCTGAAAGTTTAGAGGGACAGCCAGGTCTTGGTAGATTTGCAGTGGTCTGATACTCCTTCCATTTCAAAATGATCGCTTGCACAGTGCTCCTTGGGATGTTTAAAGCTTGGGAAATCTTTTTGTATCCAAATCCGGCTTTAAACTTCTCCACAACAGTATTACGGACCTGCCTGGTGTGTTCCTTGGTCTTCATGATGCTCTCTGCGCTTTCAACAGAACCCTGAGACTATCACAGAGCAGGTGCATTTATACAGAGACTTGATTACACACAGGTGGATTCTATTTATCACCATCAGTCATTTAGGACAACATTGGATCATTCAGAGATCCTCGCTGAACTTCTGGAGTGAGTTTTCTGCACTGAAAGTAAAGGGGCCGAATAATTTTGCACGCACCACTTTTCAGTTTTTTATTTGCTAAAAAAGTTTAAAATATCCAATAGATTTCGTTCCACTTCACAATTGTGTCCCACTTGTTGGTGATTCTTCACAAAAAATTAAAATTTTATATCTTTATGTTTGAAGCCTGAAATGTGGCAAAAGGTTGAAAAGTTCAAGGGGGCCGAATACTTTTGCAAGGCACTGTGTGTGTATATATATATATTATATATATATATATACACACACACACACACACACACACACACATACACACACACACAAATATATAAAATACATACATAAAAATAATAATAAAAATAAATGTAAAAATACATTAAAAAAAAAAATTATATATATATATATATAAAAATACACACATTACATACATACATAAATAATATTATTATTATTAGATCATAACCAAATAAAAAATATTCAGCATTGAGGGCCATAATAAACAATCACCTGGCTTTAGATTGGGCCGGCTGGGGAGGGTTTTGGAGTGGCGTTGTTCCTCCAGCCCCGAAGCCACCAGGTGCGATGGACCTGTATAGATGCTGCTGTTATACAAGTCTTGTGGTGTCAGTTTCGCCTGTTTCGCGCCCAGCAGGTAGAGGAATGCGGTGTCTCCGTCTCTCCGAATACCATAAGACATGACCGTCCGATCATCGGAGCACAGGCATTGGCCAATGATCCAGCGCTGAATACTGGGGTGGAACTGATAATCCTTGAAAATCTGAAAAGGCAGAAGAAGGGAGGCGGTCATGGATGTTGACTACACTGCCTAATGGACATTTAGTAGAAACATTCACAAATACAAAGCACTGCCTTAAAAATATAGAACGGCAAGTACAGTGCCTTGAAAAAGTATTCATACCCCTTGAAATGTTCAATGTTTTGTCATGTTACAACCAAAAACGTAAATGTATTTTATTGGGATTTTATGTGATGGACCAACACAAAGTGGCTCATAATTGTGAAGTGGAAGGAAAATGATAAATGGTTTTCAATTTTTTTTTACAAATAAATATGTGAAAAGTGTGGGGGGGGGACATTTGTATTCAGACCCCTTTACTCTGATACCCCTAACTAAAATCTAGTGGAACCAATTGCCTTCAGAAGTCTAAGGTTTGTTAGAGAACCTTAGGTCAGGGATAAAGTTGCGGAGAAGTTTAACCCCTTCAATACCGGGCACTTTCACCCCCTTCCTGCCCAAAAAAAAAAAAAAAGCTTTCAGCGCTGTCACACTTTGACAATTGCGCGGTCATGTAACACTGTACCCAAACTACATTTTTATCATTTTCTTCCCACAAATAGAGCTTTCTTTTGGTGGTATTTGATCACCTCTGCGTTTTTTTTTTTTTTTTTGCTAAACAAACTAAAAATAAAGACCAAATTTATTTTTTGGGTTTTTTTTCCGCAAAAAGAGGGTTTTTCTTCTTTTGTTATAAAATTTTGTTTTCTCCTTCACTGACGGGCACTAATGAGGCTGCACTGATAGATGGCACTGGATAGGCAGCACTTATGGAGGAGCTACTGTCAGGCATTACTGATTGGCATTTGAAGGGCACTGACAGGCGTTACTGATCTGGCACATTTATGGGCACTGACAGGCGTTACTGATCTGGCACATTTATGGGCACTGACAGGCGTTACTGATCTGGCACATTTATGGGCACTGACAGGTGTTCTTGATGGGGCACAGACTGGCAGCTGATGGGCACATCTGATGGGGGCTGTGCTGATAATCAATGTGCCGATTATCAGCACAGACCCCCCCCACCGGACAGGGAAAGCCGCCGATCGCTCTCCCTGTCAGCGCGAACCAAGGAAAGACGTTTACCGGCACTTCCTGGATCACGTGATGATCAGCTGTGATTGGCAACAGCTGATCATAAGGTAAGGAGCCTCAGTCAGAGGCTCCATACCATGATCAGAGATGCAGGGTGTCAGACTGACACACAGTACCAGCGATTGCCACGCTGTGCGCTGGCATGTTATCCTGCTGGACGTCATATGACGCCCAGCAGGATAATGAAACCACCACCCGGCCATCATTCTGCTATAGGCCGGGTGAGAAGTGGTTAAAGCAGGGTTAGGATATAAAATAATATCCCAAGCTTTGAACATGTCACGGAGCTCTGTTCAATCCATCATCCGAAAATGGAAAGAGTATGGCCCAACTGCAAACCTACCAAGACATGACCGTCCACCTAAACTGACCGGCCGGGCAAAGAGAGCATTCATCAGAGAAGAGCCAAGAGGTCACTCTGGAGGAGCTGCAGAGATCCACAGCTCAGGTGGGAGAATCTGTCCACAGGACAACTATTAGTCGTGTTCTCCACAAATCTGCCCTTTATGGAAGAGTGACAAGAAGAAAGACATTGGTGAAATAAAGTCATAAGAAGTCCCATTTGCTGTTTGTAAGAAGCCATGTGGAGGACACAGCAAACATGTGGAAGAAGGTGATCTGGTCAGATGAAACCAAAATTGAACTTTTTGGCTAAAAGCAAAACGCTATGTGTGGGGGGAAACTAACACTGCACATCACCCTGAACACACCATCCCTACTGTGAAACATGGTGGTGGCAGCATCATGTTGTGGGGATGCTTTTCTTCAGCAGGGACAGGGAAGCTGGTCAGAGTTGATGGGAAGATGGATGGAGCCAAATACAGGACAATCTTACAAGAAAACCTGTTAGTCTGCAAAAGACATGAGACTGGGGCGGAGGTTCACCTTCCAGCAGGACAACGACCCGAAACATCCAGCCAGAGCTACAATGGAATGGTTTAGATCAAAGCATATTCATGTGTTAGAATGGCCCAGTCACAGTCCAGACCTAAATCCCATTGAGAATCTGTGGCAAGACTTGAAAATTGCTGTCCACAGACGCTCTCCATCCAATCTGACAGAGCTTGAGATATTTTGCAAAGAAGAATGGGCAAAAATGTCCCTCTCTAGATGTGCAAAGCTGGTAGAGACATCCCCAAAAAGACTTGCAGCTGTAATTGTAGTGAAAGGTGGTTCTACAAAGTATTGACTCCGGGGGGGGCGCCATACAAATGCACCCACACTTTTCACATATTTATTTGTATAATTTATCATTTTCCTTCCACTTCACAATTATGTGACACTTTGTGTTGGCCTATCACATAAAATACATTTTATGTTTTTGGTTGACAAAATGTGGAAAATTTCAAGGGGTATGAATACTTTTTCAAGGCACTGTATGTAAAATTGAGAAAGGCCCAACAAAAGCGACAGTAAATCTAACAGAGATACAAAGGTTACACATATCTTGTTGAAAATACATTCTCCTCTCAGGCACATATTGAAATACAACTGAAACACATACATGAGATCTTCTGAATTAGTAGTTCTGTTCAGACAGTCTTGTGATCAGATGCCTCTACCCTGCAGTACAGCCAAGTCATTGACCCCCCACTTTTTCTCCTGCAGTTAAACTATGTGTTATCATTGATACTATTGGTAATCGGTGACCACAATAATAAACCCCAACATTGCTGAGATTTAGCTTGTACCGCGGGCAGAGATAACTCCGCCCACAGTTCAGTCTCTCTCATTCAATGCCATGTGCTGAAACGGAGCATCCAGGCGCCCAGCACCCGGCTATCATTTGTTTGCTTTCTTTATAGTACTCAATAGCCTGCAGGCCGCATGCAGAAGACCAGAAGGCCGTGTGTTGGATGCCTGCATTCTACAAATAAAAAAAGCGGTAGTTCCAAGTTTTTTTTCCGCGGTATACAGAGGCAAAACGAGGATCTGCCTATGTAAACAAGGCGGATCCCCATTCTGACGGGGGACACGAAGAAGATCTGCTGTTGCCAGTCATTGGGAACAGCGATCTCTGTGGTGTTCCAGGCAGCCCATCCCCCCTCTACAGTTAGAACACACCCAGGGAACACAGTTAACTCCTTGATCGCCCCCTAGTGTTAACCCCCTTCCCTGCCAGTGTCATTTATACAGTGACAGTGCATTTTTATAGCACCGATCACTGTACAGTGGAACCTCGGATTACGAGCATAATCCGTTCCAGGAGTATGCTCGTAATCCAAAGTACTCGCATATCAAAGCGAGTTTTCCCATTGAAGTCAATGGAAAGGAAAATAATTAGTTCCGCATTGACTTCAATGGGATGCAATACCGCATGTGGCCAGAGGCAGGGGGGCGCCAGAGAGCCTCGGAAACAACCGAAAAGGCCCAAGCACACTTCGGCAAACCTCGGAAAGAATCCGTTCACGAGCCTTTCCGAGGTCAGCTGAACTGTCCTCGGGCCTTTCCGTGCATTTCCGAACGCCGATGATCGGCGACTTGCGGCTCTGCTCGGCTCCGACGCCCCCCACCTCAGGCCAAAAGGGGTAATACACACCGCTTTTGGCCTGAATCCTACTCGTTTTGCGAGACAACACTCGCAAACCGAGTTAGGATTTGTAGAAATACAGTGCTCGTTGATGAATAAAACTAGGTTTTTTTTATATATTTTTTTTGGATATGTATTATAACAAAGTAAAAAATGTTTTGTTTTTTTTCTTCAAAATTGTTGCTCCTTTTTTGTTAATAGCGCAAAAAAAAAAAAAAAAAAAAAAATAGATAAATGCAGAGGTGATCAAATACCACCAAAAGAAAGCTCTATTTGTGGGGGGGCAGGGGGGGTAAGGACGTCAAGTTTGTTTGTGTACAGCCTCGCACGACCGCGCAATTGTCAGTTAAAGCGACGCAGTGCCGTATCTAGGGCTGAAACAACTAATTGATGAATCGACAACTAATCGATTATGAAATTAATCGATTACTATTTTCATAATCAGTTAATCGGCCAGTAACAAAATGGGGTTAAAAAAAACCTAATATAGTACAAAAAGAGCAAATAATTGCTACTGCAAATATTACTTTCACAGTTCTACACTAAAAAAATTAACCCCTTACAGTAGTGATTATCTGCTTTTTTTTTGTACTATAAAGGGGTAATTTTAGTTTTTTTCACCCTTAGACCTGGTTCACATCTATGTGTTTTTTGGTGCATTTTGCAGAAACGCACTACAGTTCATTCACATGGTTTCCTATGGAATACGCTCACGCAAAACTGTGCTTTTTTGGTTCAATATACTTCAATAGAGAAGCTGCAGAAAAGCATGTAATGCGTTTTTGCAGCAGTATGTGTTTTTTAATCTGCCCAACAACAAATTGGCCAAAAAAATGCAAAAACGCAAATCGCCGCAAAATCATGTGCGCAAAAATCAAAACGCACAGCAAAAAGCACTGCAGAAACAGATGAAAAGCAAACTGCATAGGTGTGTACTGAGCTATATGCTGGCCACACGGATCAATTTTCAGACGAGAATATTCAGACGAAAAATCTTTGTACATTCACTGAATGAAAGAACAAACGTTCTTAAAATTACATTTTTTTTGAAGGAAGACATTGTTTTTGTTTTTAATAAAAAAATTTGATCACCGAGTCTGATGATATTTACCAGATTCACCCTTTAATAGTATATACAGTATATCTCCTCTAATAGTATATACAGTATATCTCTTCTGTCTGTTATACTCAGAGTGGATTCGATATTTTGCTCCCTAACCATATAGTTGGTTATTTATATTTACCACTGCATAGAGATATTTAAGAATAAATTACCTTTTTTTTTTTAAAACTGTACACATTAACTAAATTATACACCACACTTTTTTTTTTTTTTAAGGTTATTAACCGAATAATCGATTAATCGAAACAATAATCGGCCAACTAATCGATTATGAAAATAATCGTTAGTTGCAGCCCTAGCCGTATCGCAAAAAAATGGCCTGGTCAGGAAGGGGGTAAATTCTTTTGGGGTTGAAGTGGTTAAAAGCCCCTACAAGGTTATCAGTTTAGAGTTACCTGTGAGAATTATTGATCTCATTCCATCTTGGGCAGAAATATGTAACATGTGTATAGTGCCATCTACCTTTTTTTTGTGCGTAGGTGTCCCCCAACCTGTGCGTGTATGGGGGGGGGGGGGGGGGGCGCTTAAACTTTTTTGGGGAGAGCTTGGGTGTAACTTTTTTTTTTTTTACTAGACCTATTTTTCCAAACAAATAGGGATCGAAGAGTATGCCTTTATTGGTGACAGGTTCACTTTAATGAGCATGTCCTCCAATGAAGCTAATGGAATGCAGCTCACACTTTATTAGCTTCTTGCCACACCAGGACCTGGAAGTGGTGCTTTACATGTCGCTTACGGGTCATCAGCAGGAAGCAGAGATCAGTAAATAGACGCTCGTTGATCTCCCTCCCCTCTACATGGCAGCACCCGCCACGCCAGTCTCGGATCCACCAATAGGCATGCGGAGCCTGGAAAACATGGCAGGGGCCCAGGGAGATCACACACACACCTGAAAGACTGCTTTCATCTGACAGCTAATGTCAACAAAAGGGCCACCTATTTTTACCACCCTCCCCCCCAGCCACCGGTGTAAACTAGGCCTATTGGTGTTTTTTTTTTTTTTAGATTTATTCTCTGTCTGGAAATCAGATTTATAGATAACCTATTAACAAGGGAAATAAGGCGGCTTCACCAACGTCCATTGAAAAATGCTATCTGCATGGCTGTCTTTGAGACCATGACTTGGAACAAAACCCTCAGATTGCAGTGAGAGCTCCCAATCCGCAAACCTTTTCTAAGTCTGAGACCAAGAAAAGTACCGAAGCCACTGGATCAGCATCACAGCAGGAGAACGTCAACAAAGACATCAGCAAATGACACTTCTATACTTTCTCTTTAACAAAGCGGATGACATATCGTGCCAGAGTGCGGCCCGTTCTGGGAGGACGTTAAATGATGTCCTTCCCAGAATGAGCGGCACATTGGCGCAATCTGCCACCCACTGTGTCCAGATGACAGATACAGGTCCGCTGCTGGTACCATGTGATCGCTGTGACCAATCACAGCCGATGAAATGACAATTGTACACAATGGATGGCTTCCATTAATGCCATTCTTTGTGTACTATTGTGTCGATCTCTGTGATTGGTCACAGTGATCACATGGTACAGACAGAGCCAACCCCAGCCCAGCTGTACCATAGTTACATAGTTAGTAAGGTTGAATAAAGACACCAGTCCATCCAGTTCAACCTGAGTGTGGATGTGTGTCTACAATTGTCCCCATCCCTGTACATTGTGTCTCATTAATATACTCTATTATTATTATTATTTATTTAAGGTACCCATATAGCACCGTCAATTTACACAGCGCTCCACACATACATCACACCCTACCCTCAAAAAGCCCACAATCCAAGGTCCCCAACTCACATTCCTATACTAGGGGCATATTTTTTTTTTTTTTACAGAAGCCAATTAACCTACCAGCATGTCTTTAAACCATGTGATTAGCTTTGACCAATCGCAGCCAATCACAATGCTGAATGAACTGATTTCATTAAGAAAAAAAATATTTGCTTTTAACAGTGAACCTCACTGGTATAAGCAATCATAGTGTATTTAAAAAAATAAAAAAAATAATTATATCCTGATCACCTCCCTGGAGTAGTACAAGGTTACTATGGCAACACTGTATTGCTCTGGTCATAGTGTGCAAAAAAAAAAAAAAGAAAAAATATTTTAGAAATTAAAAAAAAAAAAAAAAAGTATATATTTTTTTTATTTATTTATTACACACTGTCAGCAGTCTGTGTCCCTGATCACCGCCACACCAGTTGTATAACAATGTTGTACTGCACTGGTGAAAGTATGTTTAAAAAAAAAAATAAAAAAAAAAAAATAAAAAATTCATAAATAAAAAAAAGAAGGGGGGTAATTTGGGGATATTTGTACTGTCCTGGCAACAGACAAAAAGAAATTAAAAAACAAAAAACAAAAAAAAACACCTTAGTTTTTTCATTTATTTAGCAAAAAATAAAAATTCAAGTGGTGATTAAATACCACCAAAAGAAAAAAAAAAAAAAAAAAAAAAAAAAGCTAAAATGTGTGTGAAAAAAAATGATAAAAACGTCATATGGGTACAGTGTTGTATTGTCAATACAATTGCCATTCAAAGTGTGACAGCGCTGAAAGCTGAAAATTGGCCTGGGCAGGAAGGGGGTGAAAGTACCCAGTACTGAAGGGGTTAAAGACATACTCTAAAGGAGAACAAAGCGATGGGGTAGGACAGGGGGCGCAGTGGGTATATTCAGGGCCCCCCCCCACAGAGCACGCACTAACCTGCTGCTTCAGCATGGCTATGGTAGTGTGACTGTACACGATTGTGGAGATATTCACCGAGGCCTTGGCATCTTCCACTCCGACCTTCATGCTACAGGGGGAGAAGAGACGTTAGTATTAGGGTTGTCCCGATATCACTTTCTCAGGACCGAGTACAAGTACCGATACTTTTTTCAAGTACTCGCCGATACCGATTACCAATACTTTTTTTTTTAATGTCACGTGACAGTGGTTTTTTTGTTTTGTTTTTTTTTTTAAACAATGCTTTCTTTTTTTTTGAGGGGGGGGGGATGGTGAACGGTGTCTGTGTGTTTTTTTTATTTACATTTTTATTATTTTTTTACAATAATATTTTTTTTCATTATTTATTGCAATAGGTGTGTGTTTTTTTTTTTTTTAAACTAGCCCTGTTGGGGGGCTTTGGTGAGATATCAGGGGTCTTAACAGACCTCTGATATCTCCCCCTTGAGACAGAGAAAGAGACCGAGGATAGAGATTTCCCAGTCCCTTTCTCTGCAGCCTCAGCTGCACTGAGAATGAATGGAGAGAAGACAGCGGCTCCTCTCCAGTCATAAACTGACACATCACAGGAGATTACAAGGTTTCAGTTATGTGAATGGACAGAGTCAGCTGATTCTATCCATTCACAAAGGAGGACATGGAGAGAGACAGCACAACGGAGGGGGACAGAGGAAGAGAGAGGGACGTGAGAACGGAGGGGGACAGAGGAAGAGAGAGGGACGTGAGAACGGAGAGGGACGTGAGAACGGAGGGGGACGTGAGAACGGAGGGGGACAGAGGAAGAGAGAGGGACGTGAGAACGGAGGGGGACAGAGGAAGAGAGAGGGAAATGAGAACGGAGGGGGACAGAGGAAGAGAGAGGGAAATGAGAACGAAGGGGGACAGAGGAAGAGAGAGGGAAATGAGAACGAAGGGGGACAGAGGAAGAGCGAGGGACGTGAGAACGGAGGGGGACAGAGGAAGAGCGAGGGACGGGAGAACGGAGGGGGACAGAGGAAGAGCGAGGGACGGGAGAACGGAGGGGGACAGAGGAAGAGAGAGGGACGGGAGAACGGAGGGGGACAGAGGAAGAGAGAGGGACGGGAGAACGGAGGGGGACAGAGGAAGAGAGAGGGACGGGAGAACGGAGGGGGACAGAGGAAGAAAGAGGGACGTGAGAACGGAGGGGGACAGAGGAAGAAAGAGGGACGTGAGAACGGAGGGGGACAGAGGAAGAGAGAGGGACGGGAGAATGGAGGGGGACAGAGGAAGAAAGAGGGACGTGAGAACGGAGGGGGACAGAGGAAGAAAGAGAGACGTGAGAACGGAGGGGGACAGAGGAAGAAAGAGAGACGTGAGAACGGAGGGGGACAGAGGAAGAGAGCGGGACGGGAGAACGGAGGGGGACAGAGGAAGAGAGAGGGGCAGCGGAACGGCGGGACAGAGGAGCGGAGGGGGACAGAGGGACTGGAGGAGGATGCGGTGACATACAGCGGTGATCGCGTGTGGGGGAGTTACAAGCACCGATCACTGCTGTATGTCACTAAGCAGCTGAAAGCTGCGGGGGGGAGAAGCTTGTAACTCCCCCACACGCCGATCACCGCTGACTTCCAGGTATTGGGGGAAGCATCGGGAGCATTTGTACGAGTACTTGGGCAAATGCTCGGTATCGGGACAACCCTAGTTAGTATGCCCAATGACCCTCCCATGACATCAGAAATATCTCCCCTCTTAAGCCAGATATACATATAACCATTTATATTTTTGGCCATGATGTCTTGTGCTGCCGGTGCAGCAGCTCATACACAGCCCTGGGGTGAGCATCCATCATTGTTTGCAATGGTAAAGCGTGACCACATGACTGCACTGACCAAATGGGAAGCACTTCTTTCTTCTGGAATACATTCCTGGAAAAAGAAACTTCAGATGCGCTTCTCATTGGTCAGCAGGGTCACATGGCTGCGCTGATCAATGAGGACATACCAGAGTGGTGATGGCATTGTTGCTGGCTGTGGCAGAGCGTCAGATAGATGTGATTGGTGGCAGAAGAGAAGGGCCATGTTCACTTTCCGTTTACAACGGTCATTGCTCTGATCCGATCACAAGGCACAGAGCCGCTCTGAAATGGCTCTGTAAGTTATTATCTGCACTATCAAATGAGAACTCAATCACAAGCATTCAAAGGGCGGACTGCATGTGCATTAACAATTTCTGTTCATAAACACTCCAGAAAAATGTATCCACACGCAGCCAATCTTTTTTTTTTCATAATGGGGTGCTAGTACCCACCTCAATTCTGCTATATGTATGTATGTATGTATGTATGTGTATATATATATATATATATATATATATATATATATATATATATATATATATATATATATATATATACACACACACACACACACACACATACACATATATACACATTATATATATATATACATACATACACACACACATAAAGTGTCTAATATTGAGGTGGTTATACTGGGATTCATGGTTACAGCCAGGGGCGTATATCTACTGTGAGGCAAAAAAGATGTTTGCCTTGGGCGGCACCGTCCCAAGACAGAAGGGCAGAGGCGGCTCTTTAATTGGGCCTCACGGCCGCCTAGTTTACCTGCCTGCTCCTAAACAGGCAGGACAGCTCAATCCTCTGCCAGTGTCCCCACCTGTGATTGTCAGCCCCTGTCCCCCTGACCCCTCCCTCCGCCCTGCTCACCCCCAGGGCTCCGCTGCAGTGGTTGGGAGGTCCCGGCTCAGTCCAGCGACGATCCTCAACCATGGTGGGCCAGCGTTCTGTATCCAGCACTTGCACTGATTGGTTTCTCCGCTGCCATCTCCTGCCGGGAGCTCTTCCCCTATGGGGAGTCCCGGGGGGGAACCCAATAAAGTGGCCTTAAGGACAGCTGGATCTAGACCCTAGAGCAGAGATTCTCCAGAGGTTGCTAGGGGTTCCTTGAGCAATTTCTGCCTCTCAGACAGGTTTCCAATCACACCACTGATCTTCTTAGCGATCTGTAAAAGGGAAATTCTTTCCAATGATCACAGGTGTAATGAGCATTCTTCCCATTGACCATAACACTAATGTATCAAGTGTTGTAGTTATAGTCAGAGAGGGGAGCGTTATTTAAAGGGGTCTTCTGTGTTGAAAAGGTTGAGAAAGGATGCTCTAGAGTCTGGAGCAGAGATATGCAATTAGTGGACCTCCAGCTGTTGCAAAACTACAAGTCCCATCATGCCTCTGCCTCTGGGTGTCATGCTTGTGGCTGTCAGAGTCTTGCTATGCGCCTCATGGGAATTGCAGTTCTGCAACAGCTGGAGGTCTGTTAATTGCATATCCATGGTCTAGAGCAGGGATATGCAATTAGCGGACCTCCAGCTGTTGTAGAACTACAAGTCCCATGAGGCATAGCAAGACTGACAGCCACCAGCATGACACCCAAAGGCAAAGGCATGATGGGACTTGTAGTTTTGCAACAGCTGGAGGTCCGCTAATTGCATATCCATGGTCTAGAGGGTGGACCACTGGTTGGTGACCACTGGTCTAAAAGATCCCTTGACGTCTCTTGTCCTAAAATAAATATAATGTAGTGCAGATCAGATCGCACTGCATTCGATTCCTCCTCAGCCTGTATGACACGGAGACCCGAAAGTGACCTATGCATGGCTTCTGTGTCAGTAAGAGGGAGGGATGGACAGCTGGGCTTGTCTCCCCTCCAACCAACACACCTGCTATGCTGGTCCCAGGTACACTGATGGCCACGTGGAGCCCAGGAAGCATGGCCAGGCCATATGTGGGGAGGTGGCCATTACCAGGGGTGGGTGAAAGCGATCGGGCAGCCGCAGGGCCACCCAACAGCAGCTTCCACCTTGCAGCCCGCTGGTCAGATATTCCCCCCCCCCCCCCCTGCACTGCTACGGATGTAGTTTTAACTTTCGACTGAAAGCGATGGCATTAAAAAGTCCAACACAACTCATGTCCTTAAAATGCCTCATCAGCGCTCATGTCAGTTCATCCACATGTGACAAGCTGTTATATAATTCCACATATAAGAATAAACGATGAGGTGACTTCTTTAGATAGGTGAAGATCTCGTTACGGTTACACACACACACACAAAAAAAAAAAAGACTATGTGATGCGATAAAATGCACATCACACTCCACCCCCCCCCCCCAACCCCCTACTGACAGAATGCGGAGCCGTCTACACACTGAACCGCTGCAGTTTAGTATGTGGGCGGTATGAACCGAAACCATCTGTGTGCCAAACCTGTACTATCTGCAGAAGGGGGCGAGGAAGACAGAGGGGTGAGGAGGACGGAGGGGAGTCTAAGCCTCGTTCAGGCGAGTAAACAGAGGATCATGAAGCACTTACCAGATCTCGGATTTCGGGTAGCAGGTCTGTTTTAGCTGAATCTGAGTGGGAGCTCTGTACTTGGCTAACTCAGCCGCATAGTGTGCCGCCAGCTTCTGGTCTCCGCTCTCTATGGACCGGCTCAGCCGCGCCGTCAGCTCCTCTGAAAGAAAGAATAAAGAACTGAGAAGACGCTCTCTGCTATCCTGAGATACATTCAGTAATGGAAACTTAAAGTGGTTGTTAAGCCACTGAGCGTGTGTGCTACAAACCCCTCCCTTATGGTAACGGATGTGCCCCAGTGTATGTTTTTTTTTTTAAAAATACGCCGCTATATACCTTATTTCAGAGCACCGCTCGGCACTCATGTGACCGGTAGCCTTTTTCCTCTCCAGGACTGACAGCTACAGCGGGCGGGGCTAAGAATCCCCGCTGACTTTAGCCAGGAGGAGGAGAGAGGAGGCCGGTCATGCGAGTGCCGAGCGGCGCTCTGAAATAAGGTAAATAGCTGCATATTTTTTCAAAAATACACTAGGACGGGGGGGTTGGAGGGTTGGGGATGTGGCCTGGAGCGCGATGGAGTAGGACGACTGCAGTGAGAGCTCCGCTTGCCGTTACGCCTGTACTTCAGATTCTGGCATTATCCTAGTGAATTCTTCACGCCTGCTTGTCCCCTGTGGATACCCGACGACCTCAAGGGATACAGTGCCTTGCAAAAAAGTATTCAACCCCCTAGGCTTTTTACCTATTTTGTTACATTACAGCCTTTAGTTCAATTTTTTTTTTTTATCTGAATTATATGTGAGGGATCAGAACACAATAGTCTAAGTTGGTGAAGTAAAATTAGAAAAATATATACATAAAACTATTTTTCAGAAATAAAAAACTGATAATTGGCATGTGCATATGTATTCACCCCCTTTGTTATGAAGCCCATACAAATGTCTGGTGCAACCAATTACCTTCAGAAGTCACATAATTAGTGAAATGATGTCCACCTGTGTGCAATCTAAGTGTCACATGATCTGTCATTACATAGACACACCTTTTTTGAAAGGCCCCAGAGGCTGCAACACCTAAGCAAGAGGCACCACTAACCAAAAACTGCCATGAAGACCAATGAACTCTCCAAACAAGTAAGGGACAATGTTGTTGAGAAGTACAAGTCAGGGTTAGGTTATAAAAAAATATCCAAATCTTTGATGATCCCTAGGAGCACCATCAAATCTATCATAACCAAATGGAAAGAACATGGCACAACAGCAAACCTGCCAAAATACTGCCGCACACCAAAACTGCCAGAGCGGGCAAGGAGGGCATTAATCAGAGAGGCAGCACAGAGACCTAAGGTAACCCTGGAGGAGCTGCAGAGTCCCACAGCAGAGACTGGAGTATCTGTACATAGGATGACAATAAGCCGTACGCTCCATAGAGTTGGGCTTTATGGCAGAGTGGCCAGAAGAAAGACATTACTTTCAGCAAAAAACAAAATGGCACATTGAGTTTTTGAAAAGGCATGTGGGAGACTCCTAAAATGTATTGAGGAAGGTGCTCTGGTCTGATGAGACTAAAAAGTAACTTTGTGGCCATCAAAGAAAACGCTATGTCTGGCGTAAACCCAACAAATCACACCACCTAAAGAACACCATCCCCACTGTGAAACATGGTGGTGGCAGCATCATGCTGTGGGGATGTTTTTCAGCAGTCGGGACTGGGAAACTGGTCAGAGTTGAGGGAAAGATGGATGGTGCTAAATACAGGGATATTCTTGAGCAGAACCTGTAGCACTGAAATTTGAGGCTAGGACGGAGGTTCACCTTCCAGCAGGACAATGACTCCAAACACACTGCTAAAGCAACACTTGAGTGGTTTAAGGGGAAACATGTAAATGTGTTGGAATGGCCTAGTCAAAGCCCAGACCTCAATCCAATAGAAAATCTGTGGTCAGACTTAAAGATTGGTGTTCACAAGCGCAAACCATCCAACTTGAAGGAGCTGGAGCAGTTTTGCAAGGAGGAATGGGCAAAAATCCCAGTGGTGAGATGTGGCAAGATCATAGAGACTTATCCAAAGCGACTTGGAGCTGTGATAGCCGCAAAAGGTGGCTCTACAAAGTATTGACTTTAGGGGGGTGAATAGTTATGTACATTGACTTTTTCTGTTATTTTGTCCGATTTGTTGTTTGCTTCACAATAAAAAAAAAAAAAATCTTCAAAGTTGTGGGCATTTTCTGTAAATTAAATTATGCAAATCCTCAAACAATCCATGTTAATTCCAGGTTGTGAGGCAACAAAACACGAAAAATGCCAAGGGGGGTGAATACTTTTGCAAGGCACTGTACACCTCTGAATATTGAACCTTTATACAGCCTGATCAAAACTAAAAAACACAGACATGGGCTGGACTACCTATGGGTGTCATGGGCCGAATCAATCTTGTTAAAATGATACTCCTTCCCAAGATACTGTATCTAATGTGACACGCTCCCTGAGGCTCGGTTCACACTGGGACGACTTGGGATCCGACTTGTCGCCCCTCAAGTCGCCCCAGAAAGATATTCACATGACAGTGAATGGGAGCGTCTTAATAGACACTACTGAAGTCGCTCCGACTTCAGAGCGTACTCCCTGTACTACTTGGATCCGACTTGGTAGGTGACCTGTACCATAGAAATCTATGGAAGTCGCCTCCAAGTCGGATCTCTCTCTAAAGTCAAGCGACTTTGCAGGGAAAAAAAATCAGGTAAACCCCTCCCTCCCAGAGAGCTGATTATCCTGTGATTGGCCACAGCCAAAGTCGCCTGTCCTGGAGGCGACTTGAAGTTGCGTTGTACTTTGCTTAAAGTCGCGCTGAAGTCGCGTTGAAGCCGCGTTGAAGTCGCCGTACAAAGTCGCGCTGAAATCGTGTTGCCCCTGTGTGAATGGACTCTCATATATCCCGCTCAAATTTTTTTAAAACAATAGATTCTATTCTAAACTCCTTTGTATGGGGCCACAGTAGACACAAACTGTCTTGGATAGTCTTAAAGAACCCAGCGAAGTTTGGAGGCACAGCCTTCCCTGACTTTCAGGACTATTACTTAGCCTCCCAAATATCCCACTTTTATTACTTCGAGAAAAATGAACTCTCAAGGTACCAATCTTTGCTTAGTGCAAGTCCTAATAACCCAGCCCATACCCCGTTACAGACTGTACTTTGTGGTTCAATACACAATTACCTGAACTATTGACTATTCCGGACCCTGTCATTTGGATAAATCATGGTATCTTGTACTTATACCAAAATTATGACCCCCTATAGGGCTTAAAACATTTCAAGTATTAAAAGACAAATTCTCCCTCCCTAACCATCTCCTGTATAGATATCTTCAACTCCGTCATGCTGTGCAAGCCCAGTTCTCCACCTCAAACCTTCTCTAAGCACTCCTTCCACAGTGGAAATTGTGCCGGGTGCAGAACCATCCAAGCTAATGACCATTCTTTACACTGCCATTCGCCTCCCTAGCACCACAACCCTAGCCTATAAAGCTAAAACTAGATGGGAAACAGACATTGGAGCGATAGAAGACGAGGAGGAAATCTTGGAAGATGTAAAAACGGTATCCCCTAAGCCATCAGAACGCCTAACACAACTATTATACACAGGTCGTATTTAATGTCCCAGAGAATTGCTTGTTTTCACCCTACCCGTAACCCAGGGTGCCTGTTGTGTGACAAGACTCCCCGACCTTTCTATCATTTACTCTGGACCTGCCCGGTTATCCAAACATTCTGGACCCAAGTGATCCGCTTTCTTCATGATCAAATGGGCTCACCAATCACTCTAGAGCCAAAACTATGCTTACTCGGACTATTGCCAGACCCAAAACATAGACAAGTCCCTTGCCACCTTTTTGCAGGAAGCACTCTTCCTGGCCAGGAAAAGTGTAGCTCGGACATGGATGCAGACCCTGCCCCCTATACTTGCGAGCTGGAAAAAGGAGATTAATGACAACCTTCCATACAGAAAACTGATTTATACACACAGAGGCTGTCCTCTTATATATGACAAAGTATGGGATAGGTGGTTGGCAGATGGGGAAACGTGTACTTGACCTGACATCCTCCTCTATGTTTTCACAGTGGCAGACTACATAGCCCGCGGTCTCTCTCCTTGGTGTCTTCTTGTCTTAAAGCGGGGGTTCACCCACACCGCCAAAAAAAAAAAAAAAAAAAAAAAAAAAAAAAAAAAAATTAAAAGCCAGCAGCTACAAATACTGCAGCTGCTGACTTTAAAAAAATTGCCACTTACCTGTCCCAGGATCCAGCGATGTCGGCAGGGGACGCCGAGAACCCGCTCGGTTCTCGGCAGCTGCCGCCGCCATCCTAGGTTAGGGAATCAGGAAGTGAAGCGTTGCGGCTTCACTTCGGGGTTCCCTACTGCGCATGCGCGAGTCGCGCTGTGCGTCCCTAGTGGTCCCCGCTCTCTGCTGGGAGCTGTATGTTCCCAGCAGACAGCGCGGTCGGGACGGGAAGAGGCATAGACTCCCATGGGAGTCTATGCCGGAAGTGGGTGCAAATACCTGTCTTTGACAGGTATCTGCATCCCCCTCCCCCCTGAAAGGTGCCAAATGTGACACCGGAGGGGGGGAGGGTTCCGAAAAGCGGAAGTTCCATTTTTGTGTGGAACTCCGCTTTAAACACACCTGGTATATGAGACTTTATGAGTCGACTATGTTAAACAACCAAGAACGCCGTGCTTTTGTATGTACTTTATTTTGTTTATTAATACTTCATGTACCATGCATATATTTCTCAATAAAGTTTTTTTTTTCCCAATTAAAAAAAATAAAATACACTGGGGCACATCAGTTACTATAACAGAGGGGATTGTAGCACACATGCTCAGTTATTAACAATTGGAAAAAACACATGTAGGATGGCTGCTAAAAAGCCCCATGGGGGAATTTTCCTTGCCTGTCTACACGCTCAGTTATTCTACCAGCTGGGGAGTGGTGGGAGCTGACAGGCAGGATGGATGTGGGGGGGGGCGACAGAGGAGAGAGCGGATGACAGAGACACGTAAACTGACCATAGTTTCAGGGCTCAGCAGCCATGATAAACCATGGTCAGTTTACAGGGGGGAGGGCAGCACCAGACAGGATCAGCCAGGTGTTAAAGGGGCAAAATGACAAATGACAATTATTGTGCTGTATAACATGCTTTAAAAAGGAACAGGACCTTTTTTTAGGGTTGCAAACACTTTAGGTGTCTTAGAAGCAAAATGTGTCCGTCCCCCCCCCCCCCCCCCATTTTGGATGGAATGTGGAAGGGGCAGAACCGGCCGTTTCTTTTGCTTACATCAGCGGTTCTCAACTCCTGTCCTCAGGACCCACTAACAGGCCAGGTTTGCAAGATAACAAATACATCCCAGGTGATATCATTTGCTGCTCAGTGATAGCAGTATTCTAGTCTGCATCTCCCCCAAGGTAATACTTAAAGCGGAGCTCCACCCAAAAGAGGAACTTCCGCTCGTTGTACTCCCCCCCCCCCCCCTCCAGTGCCACAATTGGCATCTTTCAGGGGGGTAACAGGATATCTGTCTTTCACAGGTATCCTGTTCCCACTTTTGGGAGCCTCGGCCGCGGGTAATGACGTCACCGCCCGGGCCCCCTTCTCCTTCTTCCTCCTTCCCTGCCCAGTAGGAGAGAGGAGCGGAGCCTTGTGCATGCGCAGTAAGCCGTAAGGCTTCATTACCGGGTTCCCTTACTCTCAATGGAGGCGGCATGCACCCGACAGCTGATGGAAACATCAGCTGCGGTGCCGACATCGCTGGACTCCAGGACAGGCAAGTGTCCCATTATTAAAAGTCAGCAGCTGCAATATGTGCAGCTGCTGGCTTTTAATTTTTGCAGTGGTGGGCGGACCTTCACTTTAAAATATGGCCTGTTAGTGGGTCCTGAGGACAGGAGTTGAGAACCACTGGCTTGGCTTATATCATCACAGGTCTTTCTGCTGGTCTTTGCTCCGAGTTTGGTGGGAGGGACCGCCAGACTTCTGTAAACATCACAGCACCTTGTCCCGAGTGTTATATGAAAGACCACATCCCTGGTATCCCTTTAGACCAGGGGTTTTAAACTTGCGGCCCCCCAGCTGTTTTGCCAAACTATAAGTCCCATCATGCCTCTGCCTGTGGGAGTCATGCTTGTAACTGTCAGCCTTGCAATGCCTCAAGGGACTGGTAGTTTGGCAACAGCTGGAGGTCCGCCAGTTTGAGACCCCTGCTTTAGACATACAAAGCTCATCCCTGCTGACCACTGTGTGCAGCAGGCTTTAGCTGTGCAATCTGCTGATCATTTGCTTGATTACACAGAATCACCTGATCAGGAGACAGCACAGGCAACGCCTGCAGCACCCAGTGGCCAACAGAGATGCACATCTAAAGGGATGCCAGGATTATGTTCTTTCATTCATAGCTCTGGAGGAGCAGTACAGTGACTGATGCCATCTTATACCCACACATAAAAACGTGAAAATCACAAAGCTAAAAGCTGTGAGAGGTGGGCCAATGACAGTCCAGATCAGGAGGGGAGGGGATCGATGAGGATTCAAGTAATTCATAAAAGGTGGGCTCAAGACCAATTATTTGGTCAAACATATACCATATGGTACTGTGTAACTATAGAGCTCCTTGGGTAAGAATATCTCTAGTATACTATATTACCATCACAAATACATATCAAGTGGATGGATAAAGGCTCAACTGGCTACCCCCAGTAACTAGTTATGCTGTCCGTGGGGCCACACAACTAGCCAAATATATATAACCTGGTAGGTCACCAGGTGCAGGTTACATGGGATTGTCCTCCTGACTATCAATGAGCCTTGCCTCCCCAACTCCGCCAATCCGAGCCTTGCCTCCCCACCTCCGCCAATCCGAGCCTTGCCTCCCCACCTCCGCCAATCCGAGCCTTGCCTCCCCACCTCCGCCAATCCGAGCCTTCCCTCCCCACCTCCGCCAATCCGAGCCTTCCCTCCCCACCTCCGCCAATCCGAGCCTTCCCTCCCCACCTCCGCCAATCCGAGCCTTCCCTCCCCCCCCGCCAATCCGAGCCTTCCCTCCCCACCTCCGCCAATCTGAGCCTTCCCTCCCCACCTCCGCCAATCTGAGCCTTGCCTCCCCACCTCCGCCAATCTGAGCCTTGCCTCCCCACCTCCGCCAATCTGAGCCTTGCCTCCCCACCTCCGCCAATCTGAGCCTTGCCTCCCCACCTCCGCCAATCTGAGCCTTGCCTCCCCACCTCCGCCAATCTGAGCCTTGCCTCCCCACCTCCGCCAATCTGAGCCTTGCCTCCCCACCTCCGCCAATCTGAGCCTTGCCTCCCCACCTCCGCCAATCTGAGCCTTGCCTCCCCACCTCCGCCAATCTGAGCCTTGCCTCCCCACCTCCGCCAATCTGAGCCTTGCCTCCCCACCTCCGCCAATCTGAGCCTTGCCTCCCCACCTCCGCCAATCTGAGCCTTGCCTCCCCACCTCCGCCAATCTGAGCCTTGCCTCCCCACCTCCGCCAATCTGAGCCTTGCCTCCCCACCTCCGCCAATCTGAGCCTTGCCTCCCCACCTCCGCCAATCTGAGCCTTGCCTCCCCACCTCCGCCAATCTGAGCCTTGCCTCCCCACCTCCGCCAATCTGAGCCTTGCCTCCCCACCTCCGCCAATCTGAGCCTTGCCTCCCCACCTCCGCCAATCTGAGCCTTGCCTCCCCACCTCCGCCAATCTGAGCCTTGCCTCCCCACCTCCGCCAATCTGAGCCTTGCCTCCCCACCTCCGCCAATCTGAGCCTTGCCTCCCCACCTCCGCCAATCTGAGCCTTGCCTCCCCACCTCCGCCAATCTGAGCCTTGCCTCCCCACCTCCGCCAATCTGAGCCTTGCCTCCCCACCTCCGCCAATCTGAGCCTTGCCTCCCCACCTCCGCCAATCTGAGCCTTGCCTCCCCACCTCCGCCAATCTGAGCCTTGCCTCCCCACCTCCGCCAATCTGAGCCTTGCCTCCCCACCTCCGCCAATCTGAGCCTTCCCTCCCCCCCTCCGCCAATCTGAGCCTTCCCTCCCCCCCTCCGCCAATCTGAGCCTTCCCTCCCCACCTCCGCCAATCTGAGCCTTCCCTCCCCACCTCCGTCAATCTGAGCCTTCCCTCCCCACCTCCGTCAATCTGAGCCTTCCCTCCCCACCTCCGCCAATCTGAGCCTTCCCTCCCCACCTCCGCCAATCTGAGTCTTCCCTCCCCACCTCCGCCAATCTGAGCCTTCCCTCCCCACCTCCGCCAATCTGAGCCTTCCCTCCCCACCTCCGCCAATCTGAGCTTTCCCTCCCCACCTCCGCCAATCTGAGCCTTCCCTCCCCACCTCCGCCAATCTGAGCCTTCCCTCCCCACCTCCGCCAATCTGAGCCTTCCCTCCCCACCTCCGCCAATCTGAGCCTTCCCTCCCCACCTCCGTCAATCTGAGCCTTCCCTCCCCACCTCCGTCAATCTGAGCCTTCCCTCCCCACCTCCGTCAATCTGAGCCTTCCCTCCCCATCTCCGCCAATCTGAGCCTTCCCTCCCCACCTCCGCCAATCTGAGCCTTCCCTCCCCACCTCCGTCAATGCAGTTTTGGAGTTGCTCTGACCCCTCTGTCGTCTAGACATTACAATTTGGTCCTTGTCAGTCTCAAATCCTTACACTTCCCCATTATTTTGCATTTCAATGCATCAACTTCAGGGACAACATGTTCACTTGCTGCCTAATATTTCCCACCCACTTTCAGATGCCATTGTAACCAGATAATCAATGTTATTCACTTTACCCATCAGAGATCAGAATGTTATGGCTGATTGTATATAGTCCCATTACTTCATATAAATTAGATGGCTTCCATATCAAGAGCAATCCATCGAAAGCCTTTCTATAGACATAACACATGCAGGAAGTCTGAGGCGTAACTAAAACCTTCAGGGCCCCTGGGCAAAAAACTATGAAAGGGCCCCCCACCCTTACTTCACGGTCCGCAGCGTTCCCCTTTACATCAGAGTCCACAGAGTTCCCTGATGAAAAGGAGAACTCTGTGGATCCCGATGTAATGGGAAATGTAGCGGACCATGACATAGGGGAACGCTGTAGACTCTGATGTAAGGGGGGGCTCTTGTGACCATAGCCCCCTTACATCATGGTCTGCAGCATTCCCCTTTACATCAGAGCTCCCATTTACACCAATGTCTGCAGCATCCTCCCTTACATCGGAGTCCGCAGGGGTTCCCCCTTATAGTGTAAGGTAGAACTCTGCGGAGCCTGATGTAAAAGGGAATTCTGATGTAAAAGGGGAATGCTGCGTCAAGACAACCCCGGTCCCTTCAGGACGCCAGGCAACCCCGGTCCCTTCAGGACGCCAGGCAACCCCGGTCCCTTCAGGACGCCAGGCAACCCCGGTCCCTTCAGGACGCCAGGCAACCCCGGTCCCTTCAGGACGCCAGGCAACAACGCCCATCACACCCTTCAAATGCCAGATAACCCCACCTCTGACACCTGTCGTATGCCAGATAACACCGCCCCTCCACACCCTTCAGACTTTACGGGAAGGGTCAGAAGGTTTTCCTACCCCAGGAAGGCACTGCAAAATACACCTGGCACAGTGCGGCATTCAGATTGGCGCACAGCGTCTCCACTTACCCTTAGTGCACAGGTTGCCCATCAGGGAAGGGGGATCAGCCTCTGGTGAGTTGGGTTCTCCAACATTCGGGGGGCTCCTGGGTTTGGTGGCTATCGGCGGCTTCCTTCCGGACAAGTCTGTCTGACTTTTTACAGCTGTGAAAAGGAAATACTCCAATAAATACAGACAAATCAAACTTCGTTGGTTATCAAGGTACAAAATAGAATACTCTCAGTGCAAGGCAGGGGGATGCCTGTGACTTGGCTTCAAGCTCTGTACAGATTCCCGGAAGAGACAAGGGAGTGCCTTTGTTGGCTCTGGTCATGTGACACGTCCGTTCTTCTGTCTCCCCAATCTTGAAAGCTACAGACGATCTTGTGAAAAGGCCTAGGACTGATAACCAATGAAAAAGGAAAGTTGGCACTTTAAATGAAGCACCTCGGGATGGGGGGGGGCTCCGTTCCTATATTCGGTCGGTACAAAGGAAGGAGGGAGTTTGGGACTTTAGATGAGGCACAGAAAGGAACCGGATGTAGAAAAGCCATTTATTTAACAACCATAGACATGACGTAATGTAGCTAAAATAGGTATTGCAGTAAAGGTTGTAGTTACATAAATTTAGATACAACAAAGGGTAAACATCAACCATAGGAAGATATGCGGTACCGTTGCCGATATTGCTCCATGTACAAATTCAAATAAAACCTATTAACAAGGAATGAATGTCCTCACAGATACAGTCATTAGGGTATGCATCTTTGTAAGCTCTACGCGTTTCGGGGGATAAGTACCACCTCATTAGGAGCTGATGCGTATGACAGTTCTGTAGAAAGAATGATATAGAACATGGGTCTTCAAACTATGGCCCTCCAGTTGTTCGGGAACCTACAATTCCCATCATGCCTAGTCATGTCTGTGAATGCCAGAGTTTTAAAATGCCTCATGGGATGTGTAGTTCTGCAACAGCTGGAGGGCCGTAGTTTGAAGATCCCTGATATAGAACGTTGAACATATAATAAGCCCAATAACAGAAAAGGTCAAGGGGAAAGGAGCAAAAAAAGGGGGGGGGGGGCTATGGGAGGGGAAATGTTCATCCCCCTACTCACTTGAGGACTTGACATGTCAAAGCCGAATACTGAGAGGCCAACAAGTATCAAATGTCTCCACTGGGAGCCGAGGAAGGAAGGGCCCCCAGGACAGAGCACAACCACAACTCCCCACCAGGACAAGGTAGTTCATGTTGTCGTGGCTGGGGATGTCTAATATAGACTCCAAGGTGTCTGTGAAAAATAGAACTAAAGTGAATACATGGTAGATAACCATATAGATGTGTTGATAGGAAGTGAATGTTGACAACCACTTGGAAACAGGTTTTGAAGGAAAGTGGTGGGTGTGTACTAGCCATAGGGTGAGCAACATAGCTAAGTGCAGAGGGGTTGGAAAGGTGGAGGAGATAAGAATGCGTATAACCTCCCAGAATGACTTGAGAGAAAAAGTAATAGGGTGGAGACAAAATAGTTATAGCACCACAGAATGTGAGAAAAGTACCTGTGTGATTCCAATACAAGGAGTGTAGAGCGGCCTTTCTCAATCTTTTCAACACAACACTTGAAATAGTTCTCCGGTCTCGGGGAACCCCTTCTAAAAATGTGAAATCT